>CACKRE030002704.1:380532-391122 GCA_902602495.3 Ectocarpus sp. CCAP 1310/34 | reverse complement strand
GTTCAAATGTGATTGCGGCTTCGAATGCGAAGACCGTGTTCATGTAGTCGAGGAATGTCCGTGGTACAAGAGGGAGAGGGAAGTGTACGTGACTGAGCTGGGAAAAGTACATGGAACGTACAGGGAGATGTTTGAGGCATGGAATAGAGAGGAAAGGACGGTAGCTGTACTGGGGCATAGGAGGTGGGTTGAAAAGGCGGGAAGGGATATCGTTAGGATAGACAGACTAGGGAAGACATTTTTGAGCCACCTTTGGCAAAGTAGAAAGGAACGATTGGCCATCGGTGATCGGTCCTGTGGGAACAATGCTCCGTCTTCTCGAGGACGCGTGGTCAATGGTCTAACCGCTAAGGCATGCAAAACATAAGAGTATGCCCCGCCCCCCCTCCTGCACGCGCAGGGATCGTGCGAGGTGGTCAAATCGTTCCGCTTGGAACACCCTGGGACGTCTTGCGTCGAGATCCGGAGGGACCAGAAGCTGTTCGTTTCTGGAGGTTGGGACCACAGGTAGGCGATACACGAGGGGCAGACTTTCGGCTGGGTGCTGTTCCAAAAAGTGCAGGCCGTATAGAAGCCGAACGGCGTTTGGGGGACTGGGACTGCAGGCCGGCGATGAATGCGCTAGAGAGTAGTGTGCACCGTGCATGCGGGGTAGCACGCGCATGTCCCCCCCCCTCCCCAACGACCGGAGTTCAAACAGGCCGCCGGTTCAACGAAGTGCTCGAATGGTAGTTCTTCCTGCAAGTGCAGATTGCCACGTTTGTGGCGATTGATGAGATTTGAGTTTTTTGGGGTCGTTGCCTTCAATAATTTTATTTCCTTCTTGGGGAGGGGTTCTCGAGTACTTGTCATCGTTAACGGGACTAATGAATGCACCCGTTATGGTGGGAGAGGGGAGGAACATTAACAGTTCCGGCAACGTTGGTCAGTAGCCCAAGATGAAGGGTTAGCTGGCAAGAAACCTTGGGGTTTGTCCAGAATAGATAGAGGGAGAGACAGAGAGAGAGAGGACCAGCACCCCCATCATGTCTATGCCCCGCCCCCGAACCGAGAACACGCGAACGTACCGTGGACTGCGTGTTTGTTGTATCTTCATCTTGTGCCTACCCTCAACCAACCGAACCGCAGGGTACGAGCCTTCAGCTGGAAGACCCCGCGCCCCCTGGCGGTGCTCAGGTCTCACGAGAAGAACGTTCACACCGTCGCCTACAGTCCCCGGATAGGCGGGCTGGTGTCCGGCTCAGGGGACTCGAGGGTTGCCGTGTGGGAGCTGTATCCCGAGAGGAATCGCGGGGGCGGAGGCAGAGGCGGGGGGGACGACGCCATGAGAGATAGCAGGAGATGATGCGTCGCGACCTGTACGGAATCAGGCGCTGGTTAGAGTGGGTCACGAACGGTGCAACCAGTTTCAGTTGCAGACGGTGGACACAATTGGTGATGTTAACGGCTTCCCCTGAGCGGTTTTGTCGTCTGTTCACGAGCAGAAGAACCGTGCTATGTTTTTTAATAGGGGCACGAGGGATACACATCGTTTCGCACAGGGGTAGCTCGCCACGTCAAGTGCTGTGCGTGGCGGCAGACAGCGATGCCCATGCGCGAAAAAGTCCACCCGGGTTATTTGCTTAAACCGTGATTATGTAATAATGCACTTGAAGCTGTTGAGACATGAAGACAACAGTCAAAAGCTTGCCGCTCATGCAGGCAGCTTCGTGTGGGGCTCGACGGACTAACGTTTTCCCCCGTGCACTGTGCAAATACATCAGTGACGAACAATCGCATAAAAACACCTTCCTCGGGCCTGCAGAGACGAGGAATGTCCCCCAAGGGAAGGTGGTCACGTCAAGGAACGAAAAACAAGGGCATCTTGAAGGTTCCTATCTGGACAAGAGCTTCTTACCACACAAGGCGAAAAATTTCACCACACCAAAGTTGTCTTGCGAGGTGGCGCAAATGCAAGATGCAAAAGTGTCTCTCACTTCTTGGACCTTCCTTTCAAAACTTCAGTAGGCTAATGTCTCATGGTACTTCGCTTCACCTGTGAGCTAGTGACTGTGGAACTTTCAACCCATTCGTGTACTCCCTCCCATCTACAAGGCGGTGTCGGTCCTACAACATTTGAGCTTTCAACACGCAGTCTGAACTTAGCGGCACAATGCAGAGGCTTGACCTACGTACAATGGGCCTTGAATACTGCTGAATGTAAAACCTATTACCCACGAAACCCCAAACGAAACTGGCCGGCAACCTGGCTTGCTCTCCCTCGTCCACCCCTGACAAAAAAGATGCAACACCCTGAGAAAAAAGGTCCTGTGAAAGCAACAAGGAAAGGAATCCAATAGGCGGTATATTGGTGCCGACGATTCCGGGCAGAAAATGGAATTACGAGACCAGAGACAACCACCCACGCTGGGCACAACATGAACTACTCTCACAGTGGCGGGCAGCAGTGCATATGTTGCCTCGTCTCGTTTGCAACCTTGTCAAGATTATGGTATATCTACACATCAGACGTTCTCCCAGTCGTAGCCTCACCACAGAAAGCGACAGACGCTGCTGTGGTACTCTGCATATCCTTAATCGCGCCAGCCCCGCTTCTTGAAACCTTGTTAGGGTGACTACAGAAGGATAGCAGACAGACTTTCCTTGCAGCAAGCATGGTTTCTAGGCTACAGAAGGACAGCAGACAGACTCTCATTGCACGACGCTTTGTGACCTAGAAGAGATGTAGCAGCCGTGGGCGCAAAAGAGAAGCAACAACAATACAACAACAGCAATGCACCTGTCTCGTGTTCACGAGCCTTGCGGTTGGGGACTTATCAAATCACCAATAAACAAAGCCCCAAACCACGCGCTACGCGCGGCATAATAGGCCGTGAGACTGAACAACGTGAAGGTGAACGCGTTCACCAGGACCTGCTCCGCCGGGTAGAAGGAGTACGTCCCGGTGCTGATGGTATAGTGGTAGTAATGTCTCTTGACCCACGACACGAGCCCCATCCTGATGTTTGACCAATGCACAGAGACCCTAGACCCGATGAACTCTCTCCGGCAAGTCTCCGCGCCTGCGGCCTTTGTCGTCGCGAACTTCGCTCTCGGTCCAAGTTGGTGTAGATCTCCGAAGATCTCCAAAGATCTCCGAAGATCTCCGAAAAGCGGCTGCTCAAAACCCAGGCCGTCGCCGCCTGTCCCTGTTGCCCCTTGCTCTATCCGTTCCACTTAATCGTTGGAGCACAGGAAACACCTTCCTCTCTTGCCTGTAACAAAATTGACCTTTGACGTGACGCTGCTGTCGTGCAGATACGCGGAAGAGAAAGAGAGAGCCCGTGGCGTGTAGCGTGGAAGGGAGAAGCGTTTTCAAAAATCCTGCCCAACCAATTAATTTTCCACCAGTTTGATCAGGAGCTGCGTCTCCTTCTTCGCCTCCTTCGACGTGAGGTGAACAACGCCCAAAGTTTGTCTCCCAGGGGATAATATTGCGAGCGTACGGCACTGTCTGTGGCGCTGGGCGTGGTGAGTGCAGTGTGGTGTTCTGCACGGACAATTGTCAAAGGCACCGCGGAATACCTCAAGGGGTACCCAGCGGGGGGCTCGTGTCTCGTGTCGCGTCTTCGGTGAAGTAACATAAATACACAGAAAGCCTACCCATTCGAGATATGACCACAGTCGAACGGGATGTCTTGAAGTCTTTACAGCGAATGGAGGGAAACCGGCTGGGTACTGGGCTTATTTGGAGTCTATTTAAGCCTATACATACACTGAAAATTTCCTCATCATCAGTGATGCCAGCAGGTAGGTGCAAATCACAAAATCGCTGTATGTAGACCAAAGTCTAAGTACAAATACCACAAGACATCTCCCTCGTATTTTTCTCGATCTGCGGGGTCAACGACAAAAATATCGGGGAGAAACCCTCCTATATGTCGTGTGTTGTAAAATTATGCCTTGTTTTACAGAACAATTGCACCGCACTCAAGCACTCATAACTTGTCACATTGTTCGACGTTGTGGAGAGTGAATAAATCATGTGCATACGGACATCGAGAGAAGGAAACAGCAAAATCCCAATCACGTTCAAGACTACTGTAGCACTGCACAGCGGGAGCAAGAGAGAGAGGAGAGAGAGGAAGAGACCGGCCGGGGGCGGGAGAACTCTCAAAATCTCTGAGCCATTTCCCCCCAAAGGCCGATCGATCTGGAACCACAACGCATAATAATAGGTTTCGCCGAGCAGGAGGATCGCCACCTGATTCGTCGCGTTTTAACCTTTTTGGTTCTGTACCAGATACCGATATACATAGATAGGCACGAACACCGCCTATCTATCTGCGTTTTACCGACGAGAAGTTGTTCGAAATACCATATTTTTAGTATGCATACGAACCACAAGTACAAGCTTCGCGTCCACCCATCCATGAGGTACCTTGGATTGAGAACAGAACGCCGTGGGCGTTGATTTTCGTTTTCAATTAATCAGCATTATCACCTCTGTCTTCGGAACAACATGTCGACAAACCACCTCATAGGCACAGCCAACCCACCCGGGAATGAAGCACACGTTCGGAACATCATGCCGACCGTGACCTGCAACCTACATAGCAGCATAATCAATCGTGTACAGCAGTTACGAAGTAGAGTCCTAGGTGTGCAGCAGCGGCGGCATAATCTATGTTGTGGGAGGGAATCCCAGTCCACCCACCACATCACTCCAAAGATCGGGTGTTACCAACCGCCCAGGAGTAAACGAACACACGAGAACTTGGGAACGATATTGACTGACCTCCAATCTGAAACCGCATAAATTTAGAATTTTGGCATGATACACAAGCCAGGATGGCTGAACGGCAGCACCAAAAACCTTAACCATTAACGCAAACCCCGGGTTGAGGACAACAACATCAAACACACACGTACTCCGACCAGTGTTTATTTCCTGTTGCTTCAGGGAAGATGGGCGGCGGCAAAAACAGGTGTGCGATTGTCGGTGAGACGGGCGGAGCAAAAAAAAAGGCAACATCCTTCACACATACAATCAAATCAAGGGCAACACGCAGGTATGAATGAAATACCCCAGACCCAGTTTGCTTCCAGTTGGCGTAGTGTACTTACGACTTTCGGCCACAGGCCCGGAAGTTTGAGTTATGGTCCAGGTGGCAAAGCCCCGGTACAGAATTTTTCCCATCCTTACACGCTCTGTGTACACGCTGCAACACCGTCTTCAAGCCAGTAGGAGTCTGATCTACTTTGTCTTGTCAGTCCTGGCATGCCAAAACATTTCCTCAAAAACCGAGTACACCAGGTCCCGCTCTACCTCCAAAAGACCCCGGACAAATCACCACGGGCAACTGGGAAAAATGGCTAAAAAGTTCACCCAAGCAACTGTCAAATGGGACGAAGGGCATGGAATAAAGCAGGCCAGCAAACAAACAAAAACTACACACGTAGAAAAAACATTTTTTAGCACGCATTGGGGGGGACACACCACCTGCTCGAACGAACACTGTCCCCTACCGCACCACACCACCCCACCCCACCCCACCCCACCCGCAAATAACAATAAAAAACGGCGCTTCATGAATTACTAAATGAGCTCGCTAGGCTACCGAACCGCCACCATTCTTTAACGTTGAGAATACTAACAAAAAAGGGTATAAGCTTTGCCTCGTTGTCTGATGATACACTTATTGATTGAGGTGCGCCAGCTTTGTCCTCTCACTCGATACAGTTCGACTAACTTGGGAAGCTGGCAAAACTTGATGGCGCAAGCAATAAAAAGAAGCAGGTGTTGCACGCAAGAAAGACGTGGCGGAATCGATGAAACTCGCGCACGGGAAAAAAACAGTGAAGGAGGTTACCACATCCGGCGTCGAGGAAGCAAACGCTCGACACACGTCGGGATAGATGAGGCTACCACCGACCTCCACAATCAAAACCAAACGCAAAACCAACGCCGAGGAGTCACAAAAGGACACAAATGTTGCTTGCAAAAACAAACCTCCAAAGAAACGCACGGCGGTGGCCAATCAACTTGTAGTGGCTTGTCCGGCGAGCAAGGGCCTACTACCCAACAGATTCCCCAAAAACCCAAAAAGAACAAAACAAAACAACCATTACCAAAGATCTTGGAATGGTTCGGCCACCGCCGCCGCCGCCGCCGCCTTCCTAGCTTTTCCGCCCGGCGGCGGGTCCCGACGCAACGACAAAGGGGGGCTCGGGCGGCACTTGATAGCGGTCCCGCCGTTGGCGACGTCGGCGCTACAACAGCCCACCCCGAAGTCGGCCTGACGACCACAGCCTCCGGTGGGCATCGCTGCCCCCGCCCTTACCCCTCCTCCGGTACTGGGCGCGGGGTTGGAGGCTAGCAGTCCCTCCAGGTGGGAGCAGAAGACTCTTAGCTGGGTGTTCTCTTCCAGGGACCGCGATAGCTTCTCGTCGAACTGGCGGATCAGGGAGGCTACCTCGGTCGACGGGTTGCTGGTGCCGCAGCCGCCGCCGCTGCTGCTGGTGCTGCTGCTGGTGCTGCTGCTGTTTGAACGAGAGGGAGCGAGCAGGAAAAGGATTGGCTGGTCATCGACAACAAAACACACGCACTCACACACACATTGTTCAGCCGGTTAGCGCGGTCGATGCCAACTGAGAAAACACACACACACACACGCCTCCCCCGCAAACCTTTTCACGGGGGTCCCACCGAGATCATAGCATTTACGGAACGTTTTCTGTTTTCAGCCGCACTGAAAGTGACGTCGTTTGGTTAGTCAGACGACCAGCGCCGTCGACGCCAACAATGCAGACAGACTCGGACACATTTCTTGCTCTTCGTTGAGCGACCCCCGGCCGAACGTCGTCGGTTTCATCGCCCTGACACACCGCAACGACACCAGCACAGCAATCGCAGTACAACCCAACCCGCCCTACCTCGATTCAACACCAAGCGGTCCACCACCACCAGCTGATGCGGGCTTGCCGCCGCAGCCCTGACCCCCCCCGCCGCCGCCGCCGCCGGAAACCATCTTCTCGCGCGCGTCCCTGACAAGCCTCAAGATCTCCGCTTCCTGCTTCTCTTGGCCCACCCTGGCGTAGTGCGCGAACCAGTCGGGGTAAGGCTGCTTCGGCTGCTGTTGCCCGTCGTCGTTGCCAGCCATGGGCGCGCCACCGCCGCTCCCGTGGGCCTGCTCGTCGCATGGACGAACAACGCCTCCATTGAAGACACCGACACCGACACGGCCACCACCGAGGATGCCCTTGTCCACGTCGAGGGGCGGGGAAGAAGGGGTGGCGGTGGCGGTTTCTTCCGCCTCGGTTGTGGCCACCGCCGCCGCCGCCGTAGCCGCGGCAGACGCAGCTTCGAGCTCGGCCGCCCTCGCCTCCGCCTGCTTGCGCTTGCTGGTTTCCAGCCGGAGCATGGACAACAAGGAGGCCGCCACGTCTTCCCTGACCTTGCTGCTGCTGCTGCTGCTGCTGCTGCTGCTGTTGTTGCTGCCCTTGACTATCGCCGTTGCGTCCGCCGGCGGCGGCCCGTTAATGCTGTCGACACCGCCACCATCGTCACCGCCACTGACCACGTGCGGCGGCCGTGCTGCCGCCGCCGCGGTCGAACTCACCCTCCACGTCGTGGACCCGCTGTCTCCCGCCAGCTCGCCGAACAGGACGGTGGGCGTGGGCGGGGAGAGGACCTCGCTCTGGTGTCCACCGCCTCTTCGAGTGACCGTGGTCACCGCGAGGTCGTCGTAGTTGTAGTCGCTGGCGGCGTCGACATCCTCCGTCATCATTCCTAACCCTCGTCCCCCTACCCTCGACCGCAGGCGTGTGGCGGAGAACAGCTCCGGCCTGGTAACGTCTAGGTCCGGCGTCTCCACGCCGCTGTCATGCCGGCTCCGTATCGGCGAAGTCGGCGGCGTCGCGGGGAACGCAGCTGGCTGCGGGGGCGCCGTCGCCGCCACCGCCGAAGCAGCAGCAGCAGCAGCAGGACCGCCGTCCCCACCACCGAGACCCGCCACGATAGACGTCGGCGACTCCGGGGTGGGCGTTTGCACCGTAGGACCTACTGCTACCTCTGGACTACACATGCTCCCAGTAGCACCGCCGCCGCCGCCGTACGCCGGGAACGGGGGGTGCGAGTGCGGGCGGAGTTTCGGGGTCGGGTCAGGGGTGTGCATCGAATGGTCCACCGGGTACGGCGCCTGCTGCTGCTGCTGTTGCTGCTTCTGTTGCGCCAGGGCGTTGTGTGACGCGGCCGCGGCGGCCACGGCGGAGCGCTCGTAGGCCAATACAGCGTGGACCGCGTCCACCTCCGCCAGGCTCTTCTCCAGCCAGAGCTCCGCGTGCCGCTGCCCCGCCCGAGACTCGCGCACCTCCGCCGTGATCTTCGAGACGTCCTGTAGTTGTTTCGCAGGTCCCCGCCGAGTTCCCGGTTTCCAGAACAAAAGCCGCGGATAACGAACGACACGAAAAAAAAAAAGAGGAAAGGAATCGGGGCAAGGTTTGGATGGGAGGGACGAATGGGCTTGTGGTAGAGGAAAGGAAGGGCTGGCGCAGAGCTATTAGTCAGCTGACTGTGCGTGAAGCTGTTGTTTACAGAAGTAACGTGGTTTCCGACATGTCCTAGTTTCTCGTGTCGTGGGTCGCTCCACCGTTTCAAATTTGTAGGCTGGAGGTGCGCGGGCCGGTGGCCGCGCTTCTCGCGTGGTGAACCGGTTCGGTTCGGCCGTGCACAGAAATCGAACCCTTGGTTTGTAGTGGTCCCTTAACAACCAAACATCTTCCCAATCAGATCGAAAAGACCCTTGGACCAACCCATCTGCGTGACAGCATCCCTCCATTCCACCACGGATATCGCGCATCGTTGCCAGTCAGATGGGAGATTGGCATCAACCTAAAGGATTGGACGAGGGGGTGAAGGGGTGAGGCAGCTCCGGAAGGTTACTACGTTCTACCGACAGAGGACATGCACCAATAGTTCAACAACGGAAGATATGTGCCCTTGGCCATGTTTACGAACTCTCGGGGCAAAACGTGAGTTCTAAAAACAGGTTGTTTTCAGGGTTGACGGAGACCAGAACGCTGTCGGCTTCTCGTGAACACTTCCTGTCTTTCTTTTCTTCTTGTCACTGACCTCGATGGAGGCAGCCGCACTGTCTTCCGCGCGAGCCGCCGCTTCCAGGGCGGCCTTGAGCCTTGTCTCGAGCACCCGCACCTCGCCGGACCGGGTCTCCGCCTTCTGCTCGGCCGTTTTCCTCGCGTCCCGCTCCTACGTCGCCACCGCCGGTGTAAGAGGGTTTATTCCGCCGTCGTTGGAGAGGCAATCGACGAGGACAGGCCAAGACCGTGGAGGGAAGGAGTGTAACGTCAACACGAATGGACATAGGAGCTACGAACAAACAAGCGAGTTAGAGGGCCCAGACAGGCAGACTCGCTATTCTTGCCCTAACACCCACGCCCGGCTATTGTCCAAACGTCGCGCCAGCTGTCAGGTTCCTCCCCACCCCGTTGAGAGCGCCCATCGACATAGCCAGAATGAACACGCGACGAACACCGTTTATGCCATGTCACACCGGATCGCATGCCGAAAACTACACGAGCAAGAGCACCGTGGTACCTAGTCGGGCCCCGCCCCCACAGCGAACAAATAGTTTGTCGCGTGGGCCGCATCTCTTACAACTACCGTCTCATCGAACCTGCACATACGGTTCATCACGTCCAGTGATTTTCCCTTGGTCGCCTTTGTCGCATTGGTTGCTCTGTGAAAAGATAAAGTGTGGATGCGCTTGCCTACAGAGATGCGAAGAGCGCACCAATTTCGGTAACCCATCCTCTGTCTTTGCCACTCGCACAACCAAGGCATGCAAAACACGAGTACGCCCACACACACCCCCCTCCCCCCCTCATCCTCCCTATCTTGACATGAAGCGGTCGCCCCGGTGGTCTAGTGGGTAGCCTCGCAGCCTGCTAAGGGCCAGGTCATGGGTTCGAGTCCCGACAGAGTGAGCTTTCTCTCGCTTATTAAATCCTGGTCTCCGTTGGAAGCGACGCGCTGCAAAGCTCGTTGTTAGTAAACTTGATCGACTTCGTAAGTCGCGAGGGAAGGGGTTGCTGTACCCTTCTCGCGATATAAATATANTCATGGGTTCGAGTCCCGACAGAGTGAGTGTTTTCTCGCTAATTAAATCCTGGTCTCCGTTGGAAGCGACGCGCTGCAAAGCTCGTTGTTAGTAATCTTGATAAGACTTCGTAAGTGGCGAGGGAAGGGATTACTGTACCTTTCTCGCGATAAAAATATCTCAGGCAGGAACCGCAGGAGGGGGTCCACCCCCCCTCCTATGTGACCCAGGTTGGGTCGTCTAGCTGGTAGAAGTGGAGGATAGGGGCCAGAGGGGCAGACGACAGAGTCCAATGATGGGAGCAAAAAAAAAATAAAAAAAAGGAAAAAAAAATGTACATACCTTCGCCAGTGCGTGCTCCAGCGTCGCGGTGCGGACCATGAGAGTGTCGAGATCACCCTGCACGGTTGAGCCGCACGCCGCCTCGAGCCGCAACTTGTCCATCTGGGTCTCCTTCGCGTCTAGCTCCTCCCGGAGGCTCCGTATCGTCGCC
>CACKRE030002704.1:353398-380421 GCA_902602495.3 Ectocarpus sp. CCAP 1310/34 | reverse complement strand
GGGGGGGGGGGGAGAGAGACGGCAGGAAGAACGGAACCGAGGGGAGGGGTCATAGGCTGCTTGCTACTCTCACTATCGAATGAATTGTGACGCTCCCGTCAACATCATGCTGAATAGTTGAGCGTCTGCTTCATCATGCAAGGCCGTGCGGTGCGCACGCGTAGCGCGTCGAACCGCAAAATACACCAGCGCACGAGATACTCGTTGTGTAACGGAGCGAGGTCGAACGTGTGCCCGATGATGCCTTCTTTTGAAGAACACCAGCAACAACAACCAAAACAACAAAGACACCTGGCAATGACATCATCCGTGAACCAGATGGGATGGAGAATTGGTTGTGTAACGAAGCAAGGGCAACGATGCCCGGCGATGCCCTCTTGAAAAACAGCAACGACAACATCGAAAACAGCAACGACAGCTGGCAACGACAGCACCCATGAACCAGATGACATCGTTGCACGCGCGCACCACGGCAGAAGGCACTCCCGACTCCACACCCTTGTTGTCCAAAAAATATCACGCGCTGGTAAAAGAGGGCACAACAACAACCTCACCTCCTCCGCGCTCGCAATCCCGTCCGCTGCCTCGCGGGCACGAGTATCCGCCTCGGCGACTTTCCTGTTCAACGCCTTGCGCTCCTTGTTCCAATCGAGCCGCTCTGTTCGGCTAGACGCCTGGGATACCGGTTTTTGTGGGTCGGCAGGTGGCGACGAAGAGTGGAAAGGGGAGGGTTAGGATCCGTTGAAACCATCAAAATTGGAGACGATAGCATGGCATGTGTGTGGGGGCGTGCTCTCATGTTTTGGATACCTTAGCGTTAGACCATTGACCAACGCTTCCTCGAGAGGACGGAGCATGCTTCTGGCGCGCTTCACCAGAGTACGCACCACCGCCGCAGTGTGCACGTGTGTTGGTGCCGCGGGATGTTTGCTCGATTCGGTGGTCACACCGGACAGAGAGCAGTTCTTCCGAGTCTTGCCGCTTCCCAAGGAAAAAAGGAAAGGATAGAAAGACATCTCTGAGCGTGCACATGGATACCTTGGAGGTACCTTTCAAGACCATCTTCTCGTTGTCATCGCTGCGGCCATCGCTCGGTTGTGTTACAGTCTCTCATCCTAGCGCTGCATATGTCGCTCGGCCATGTAAAAGCCTACAACCACGTTGTCACAGCAAATGCCAGAAGGAACCAAGAAACAAAAGACGTCAGAACACATCAAACAAGCCAAAATGCCACGCTACTGCACGGGACACCTTGAGGAAGATCAACTCGCTGTCGATTTGTTCCTTCTCGCCCCTGGTCGCCTCGAGATCCGCCATCAGCTCCGCCACCTTCGCGTCGTAGTCGGCCCGCACCGCCGCTACCTTGGCCTCTGTTTCCAATCCACGTGGTAGGGGTGGGGGTCGGGGTTGGGGTGGGGGTGGATGCAGGGGGGAGGGGTGTTGCAAAGGGTGCGCATGCATGTGTTGTTGTGGTCTTCTGCACGTTATACAAAAAAAAAAGCACGAGCACACACGGCCTGGCAGCACCAGCCGTTTGCCCGATGGAATCACATATGGCGTCAGTCTTGTCAACGAAACAAGGTCCTCGGATCGACTTCCACCAGCTGTTGTCTTCGTTCCGTGTTAACGCTGTTCTCCTGGCCCACAACCACCGCGCTTGGCGTCTACGTGCTCGGGCCAAGCCGACAAGGTTGCGTGTTGGCGGCATCGACGAATACCGCTTCGGCTGAACCGAAGGATTCATCGGTGGGACGTGGGAGGGGGGGGCGCCAATCCAGCTTTTCCATTGACATATCGCCGTGACACCGTCATGACGAGTACTCGTTGCACAAACCCCTTTCAAGGCATCCCTCCCAAACCGGAGGCAGCAACATTGCTCTTTCCTTCTAAGATGCTCCACTCGACTGCCGTTCAACTTGTGGCTTGCCCTGTTTGCCTGTGCTTTTCTTCTGCTCACTGCTACAGAGTGAGCTAGCTACAGTATCGAGAAAGAATGGAGAACATGCGCGGCGGAATGGCACATCACTTACGCAGGTGACACATTGTACAAGGTGGTTTTTACATCCCCGTCAACCATTGTTTTCAACCAAGCCGTAAGCGCCTCTGGCATGCTGAGAACGTGATTCCAAGAGAGTTCTGTCTTGACTCCCAGTAGATACATCGGCTACTAAGCCATGTACCCAAGGCTCTCGTGTACCGCTGCTGTTGACCTCTTTCGACAAACAAAAATCAAGGAAAACCGCAGCGCGCACGAATGTTTTTGTGTGCTACGGACGAACCACAAACCATCAACAGACGCGATTGAAGGGTACGGCAGCAGCGTGTGCGTTGTTTGGTTCAAACAACACCCGTGTGTTAACCCTCCTATTATAGTATTGGAAGCCTTTTTGGGGACGATATGGGACACTTTGGGACACAACACTCCGAGGCCTGCTTACCGCACTGTAGTCAACCTAGGCTCCGCTATATACAACGTACGTGAGAACCCTTGGTCTGTCGTGCTTGGCTGAGGTGGTACGCTGTGTGATATGCTGTGTGATGCCTCTCTTGGGCCTCTGACTTGCTGTACACATCTTCCAATCCGCGTGCCCCCCAGTCCCCAAAACTACTGCAGTTGTACATCGCCTGGTACTGGAAAAATTTGCTGACTTGGCTTCAGTATCAAAAGTGTCCCCACGTGTTTTGGGGACACTTTTGGTACTGAAGCCAAGTCACCCTTTGTCTGGCAAGGAGCTCAGATTCTTTGGAGGGACTGTAGCCCCTCGGCCACTGGCTGACAATCATTTTTTCGGCATTTTTTTTTGCGAAGAGACTGGATCGAAGGGACTGGATACTATCAGGGATGCTTTTCGTTTCTACTTCACTGTTTTTTTGGGGACCCAACAACTCGAATTCCGACACCAAAACAGAGGCCGATTCTTGGAGGTAGGGTACAACAAAATGGGCATGATGAGTCCTGGAGGGGAAAGGGAGGAAAAGACAGAGGGAAGGTTACGGTTGTTCTCTAGCATTGAGTGCTTTGATCTCCGTACAACACGGCACGCCTACAAGTAAGGTCAACGGCGGACGCGACGTGCACTACAGCCAACTTGCACAATAGTATCAAATAATCCAAGCCACCTTGTTTTGTAGCCATCTCCGAGCTACTTTATGCTCTTGCCTGGTGGAAAGAGAAGCCAACACAAACGACAATAGGCAAGGAATGCAACACAATACATACGGCATGCACCCACCCATCTGCGCGTTGTGAGCTGCGGCGATTTTGCATTGCGGCGAAACCAGCTCGTACGGGGGATGTTGTTGTTGCCACGCTGTCGAACCGTTTGTTGAATGAACAACAGGCGTCTCCATGCCTCCGACTCGTCGAACAAGGCCAGGAACGACAACCGCGCCCGAACCAGGACAGCTGGCTGGCCGTCTCACCCTAGCGGAGAGTACACCACCAGCAGTCTCGACTTGTTCTTGCTTAACCAAGAGGGGGCAAACAAACCCAACCCAACCACAACAGACCTCACACCATCGCACACCCCCGCGGGGTCCCGGAACAAGAAGCGGCGCAGTTAAAATGTGACGGTTACACGTCGATTTTATTTCGGAACGAGGAACGAGCACAGCATGAGCAGAGCAGACCCGTCTGTATGCTGTCGTATATTGAACTTGCTTCCAACGGCGGCTCGGACGATATTTGCCAGAAATATAAAAATCATATACGTTTGCATGAACAGGTTGCCGATGTTGGTTCGGGTGTGTCTGGTCTTGTTACAAACGAAGTTAGGTGCATGAGTCGTAATCATGTCATGTTTTTTTTTTTTTCTCCTCCAATCATTGGACTCTGTCGTCTGCCCCTTTGGCCCTTATCCTCCACTTCTACTAGCTAGACGACCCAACCGGGGTCACACAGGAGGGGGGAATGTGCGGCGTCCCGTCTCCTCACGGGCTCAAACACCCGGAAGCAGCACAGCGGTACCGAATGCCCACCTCACTTCTGTGTTGACTTCCCTGCGCAGTTTGCTTCTCCCAACACTAAACGGCGTCCCGCCAGGCCTGTTGGACGCCTATGCGTAGAGAGGCTTCCCGAACGTATGTAGTTGAATCCGTGTGTGTCGCGTTGTCTACAGTACATAGTCTACACAATCAGTCATGGGAGTCGAGGAGAGTCAAGACAATGATGCGATGGCGTCTGAGCCGACGAGCCTGGCCGAGCGAATCCAAAGCAACAAGGACCGGAGTGCACGACGAAGGGAGACGCTCAGACTGGACAGGGTCCAAAAGAAGCGCCAAAGTCAACCTCGCGCTGAGAAATCGCCTGAGCTTCAGGAAGAGGTGTGTGTATAAGTTAGGACTGTAGACTTGCAGTAAGTAGTGCACGATAGGAGACAGACCAGTCATATGTACAGCAGTACAATGTTGTACTGGTATGGTAGTCTAGACACAGACTAGACTACTACTCAATCTGTGCATTCGTGTGTTTTTGTCTCCGACACGGAGCGTACGCGTAGTCTATGGTAGGGTCATGTGCGTCAAAACAAACGTGAGCGTTTTGCAATATCGCGTGCGGTATTTGTGGGCTTTACGAAAAGCCCGTTGGCATACTGCTGTAGTCTACGCTGTTTTTTTGTTTTGTTTTGTTTTTCTCCCATCATTGGATTCTGTCGTCTGCCCCTCTGGCCCCTATCCTCCACTTCTACCAGCTAGACGACCCAACCGGGGTCACATAGGAGGGGCGGGGTGGACCCCCTCCTGCGGTTCCTGCCTGAGATCTTTCTATCGCGAGAAGGGTACAGCAATCCCTTCCCTCGCGACTTATGAAGTCGATCAAGTTTACAAACAACGAGCTTTGCAGCGCGTCGCTTCCAACGGAGACCAGGATTTAATATGCGAGAAAAAACTCACTGTTTCCGTGCGTGACAGGGGTCGATCACTGCAGTACAGTTTTGCTTCGCTCGCACGGTGAGTCGAGGTACGTGTCCTGTATGCACACAAGGGAGCTTCTTGGAGAGGCTGCGGCACAGATGTTGCAAATACGCGCACTACTTACCTGTTCTCTCCCAACGTCGTCGTGTGCTTGCATCTTTAATTTCTTCAGCCTCCAAACATCATGACCGAGCTATACGACATATCCGAGATGGTGGAGCTGGAGAGAGAGAGGGTGAGGACAGAGGATACCTAATTCCCATTGTATGTCGTATTTTCTTGAAACCTTGAATAACCTGACTACTGTACGTGAAGACTAATAGTGAAACACCCAACGGCAGGAATTGCACGACTTATAGAAGCCGAAATCAAACCGCTAGACTAGTCAACGGTTGACTAGTCTAATGATTCGCTTTCGGCTTCTATAAAAGTCGTGTGGTTTGTGAACCCCGTCACTTTTACTTCAGAGGAGGGAGACTCCCCAGACTGGACACTTTGAAATGTTTTTTTTCCTGAGACCCTGGATACTCTCGGCCAGAGTACGGGTGACGGAAGGACTCGTGGACCCTGGAACATTCTGCAGGATGTGGGTGGCAAGTTAAATGAAGCCACAAAGATTGGACGGATAGTAGCGCTGGCAAGGGGAGTCACCCTCCCCGGAGGTGAACGTAACGGGGCTCACGAACCCCACGACTAACATGCATGGTTTGATTTCGGCCTCTATAGACTTTTTGCAGGGCTTCAGACCGGCGATAGATACATACCTGGACACACACTGTCAAGGACTCGAGGGGCATATTTGTAACATGCTTCTCAGAGAGTATCCTGGGAGTAGGTTCATCGTTTGAATTACCCAGTTCTGCAGTAGTTCTGGACGATGGAAGAGCTTGAAACATGTGCGCATATTGGCTTGCTCCATGGTTCGAACCCAGAGCACCTGCGCGAGCCCTCGTTTCTAAATTATCGCTTCATGAAGTACGCTCGACAACAATGGTATCTCAAGAGATACAAGCTCACATCTTTGATCACTTTTGCACCCAGGGATGTACTCCCAAACACCTGTAGCGAAGGTAGTAAAGACCGAAAAGAAGGATACCGACTCGTCTTCGTACAAAGCCGTTTATCTGAAACCAAACAAAATCAGGCGAGGAGGCAAAAGGACATAGACCGCGCCGAGAGGGCTGCCGCCAAGCTGGAAAAGTACATCGCTAGTCTTGCCGCGCAAAGAAGCCATCCTGGCAGCAGCCCAGCAAGCGCGACTGCCGTCGTCTCCGCCGCTGCTGCCGCTGTCGCTGCTACTGCTGCAGCCAAATCGCGGTCGCCCCTGTGGGATGCCGAAGGGGACAAAAAGACGTTTGCGCTTCTTAAACAATCTACCGACAGGACATATCAGAGCCTACAACAGACGGGAAAGCGGTCAACAAGGGCGGGCAATGCCGCCGCCGTCGCTTCTACCGCAGGGCCAACACAGTCCAGCAAGAGGCGGGGGCGGGCCAAGTCGTCGCTCGCGAGAGGTCGGCAGGCGGGGCGCGCTGTCGCCAATGGCGATGATGGTCGCAAAGGCCAGACTTCCGCCGACACGAGTGGCAGGGACGTTTCAGTCTCGGGTTCGATTTCTGACCGAAGCAGAAGCGGCGGCGATGACGACGGGAACAGGGGCAGAGCCGGGAGTGCAGGCTGCGGATCATTGGAAGGAGTTCCGAAGACGAGGCGACGGAAGAAGAGCTCCCAACGACGGTGCGCGTGCCAGACATGAGTCAAAATGGAGACTAATGGCATGAGGGGTTGGTGGCCGTGTCGATCTCTGCTGTGCGTGATCGAGATAGCACCGTCACGTTCATCGTAGCTCTCTGTCAACCTGTGGAAGCGGTGTTCGATTGTTGACTTGCCGGCTGAGGAACCGAAGGCAGAAAGTACCATGAATTCCCTCTCCTTCCGAGTTTACAGTTGCTCCGCACGCCGAGCTCGTAGTGGCGTTGTAGGAAAGGGTGGTCGTTGTTTTTTTCAGAGCAAATCCCGCGCAGCTACAACAGCAACATGATCGCTTTGCTCAGACGCTATACTCACCCTTACGATGAACTCTTTACGTCCCGTTTTGTTGCCCCGTCCTTCTGTTGAAGGAAACCTTCGGTCAAGCAGGAGCGAAAGAAATCGCGGAAACGTCGTTCATCTTCTCGGTCCACGAGCAAGCATAGCCAAATCGCCCGGGCTGGAAAGGGAGCTTCCTTGACGCAGACGCAGCGGCCGAGGTTAACGGGCCAACGACAACCACGATCGGCCCGACGCAGTGCAGCCGCTGGCCCGTCCAACATGTCCCAGCGGCAGAAGATAGCGGTAGAGAACGAGGACGGACGGGGAGAGCCCGACCTGAGCCATTCGGGCACCGAGCCCGCAAGCAGCCTCTTCGGGGGAAGCACGATCAACCTTGGGGCGAGTAGCACGGTCGATCTCGGCGCCGGTGCTGAAAGCTCAATAGACCTCGAGGGAGTGAACACTGAGCGAGGGACGTCGCCGTCCGTAGTCCCGGCTAACTCTTCAACGAGACGAGGCGGTGATAGGGATGACGACACCATACGGACAGCACGCGGCGATAGCAGTGAGCAAGGTGACCGTGATGCCTCTGACGAGGCGGTTCGAGCCTCTGACCGAGAGCTGACAGCGGAGGAAGCGACGGCGAGAGCCGGAGCGCCGGGGAACAACCCGGAGAAGGAGAAGGGTGGACATGCCGACCGCGAAGAGGGAGGTGGCGAGGACGGTGGCGGACGCGGCGATGTCCGCCATTTGCGTTCTGAGTCTGTTGGTGGTGCTGGTGCTGCCACTGGTGATGCTGTTGGTGAGCGGTTGCCCCCTCCAAGGCTCCAGCAGTTAGCTGCTCGAATTAGTGGCGATGGGAGAGGCCATGGGGTCGGGGGGGACAGTAGGGCGCGATCACGGGAACGCCCTCACCAATCCCCTTTGGTTGGGTCGTCTTCGACCGTGGGGGGAAAAATACGGGGTGGTGGATCGCCGAGGAGATTGGAAAACGCTCATGGCGGTACTTCCGCTCTGGACGGCAGATGGGTAAGTGTGGCTCACAGAATCATTTCTACAGGAGGAATGCTGGTTTTCTCGTTGCTTCGATTCTTTGATATATGCTCGTGTTTGACTTCGGTGTCGGTGGTTGGGTCAAAATTCGGTTTGTCCATGATCACACAAGAACATGCTCAAATAATACTTGCGCTGTACGTCCGTTTTCGTGTTTCATGCCCCCGGCTGCGTTGTTACCTACTCCAGAACCACGGGCGCTCTGTTGATGCTACGCAAAAACGACCGCAATCTTTGTTTCGGTTTTTCCTGTGCTCCTTTTTGACAAGACCGGTCCAAGTGCAACTACCCGTCGCATTGCAGTGCTCGGTACTTCAGCTCCCGTTACAGGCAGCGCATGCGTAGTTCGCGCATTCATCAGACCGTCTGTTTGTCTGCTTTCGGCCATATGTTTTTGCCTCTTTTCTGCTCTGCCTACTTCCGACTCGTCCCAGAATCGCCTCAAGCGTATGTACGCGAAAACAGATACCGCGCCGTGCATTCTCCGTCACGCCTTCCTTGTCGTTATTGTCATGTCATCTGTGGGTTGCTTCTCTTTGCTCTCGAACAACGTTTCCGGTCCTGCATTTCCTCGTGTTCAAGACGCGAGGCGCGGCAGGAGGTGCTCACGGTGGTTCCCTACCAGCGTCTGTCGATGCTACTGCTGCTGCTGCTGCCACCGACGGAGACGGCGGTGGGTGGTCTCTCCGACGTCTGCAGAAACGAGGTCGTGGCGCTAGTCCGACGGGCATCGAGCGCCTGGAGCAGCCGGTGAGCGCCTCGGAGTTTCAGCGCAACAAAGTGGTCCTCTTTGGGCTTTCCCCCGACGAGCAAATGGCGGCCGAGGCTGCTGAAGCGGCAGACCAAGAGCGTCAAAGAAGACGAGCCAGACGCGCTAGGTTTGTGCACGGGGCACGGGCGGGGTGTGTTCGCCTCACGCCTACACTCTCCTAGTGTTCTTATTCATCAGCACTGGAGCTCACGAATTCAATAATCATCTTAGAGACTGGTGCCAGCATCACTCTGGTAGTCTTTTTAGTTACGACAGAGACAGACAGTCTGCTGTAAAAGTTTACCTTGACCGGCTGGAAAGTGACTTGAACCACACAGGGTGCTTTGGAAGTTTTTTGCAGTTAACCTTCTCAACCCTCGCCCTCGGCAAGGACGCAAGCTTGAAACGGGCCGACCGCCAGCAAAACCGTCCTTCTCTACCGATAATGATTGACCTAAGCGCAGGGACAAGCGTAGGCTGGAGATGAAGAACGACCTGAGCAGGAGAGCTGGACCGGTAATGGTCGCCGTGACACCGGTGGAGTACGCAGGGTGAGCAAGCGTGACGCTCCGCGTCCCATGATAGCTACCTCGCAGGCGGCACGTGTATGTCTGCGCATGATTCCACGCAGCACAAGCTGGATTTTGGACGTGCCAATGTCAATCGACTGTCACGCAGAACACCTTCAACCAACACACCGGGAAACCGCTTTGTTTGGTGCTCGACTTTGGCTGAGCTACTGAGCGAAAGAGTACGACGCAAACAGCGGGGGGCAGGGACCAGGGTACTTGATGAGATGAACTAGCCGTTGCCGAAGATATTCGGGTGAACCTTTACCTTTCCATCTGTCCCGTCCGTGCGCCTGCCCACCCGCCACGGTTGCCCGCCCGCCCTCGCACCAGTGCTGTCAAAGTATCGCTGACATGATGTGTGTCGCCTTTCCCTTCAACTAATTGCGCCGACAACACCGCAACATGGTAGACCATAGTGACGATGGCTGTAGGCAGCCAATCATCAAACAAAAACGCCCCTCCCACCCTTCTCCTCACCCCTGCGCCTCCCCCTGGCTAGCCGGTGAACGTCCCTAAGATCTCCTCCCAAACCTCCCTGTGTTTGCCAGCGGCGAGCGCACCGAGGTTGCCCTTGACCTTGACCGAGGAAACCTTCACGTTTACCACGCAGCGCGGGGTGAGGGGAGAAGGGACAATCACCGGGTCGTGCCGCTCTCGAAGGTGCGCTGTACCGTCGCTCGGTGCCCCCTTGCCCTATGTTTGGCTTGTTGTCGAGCTACTTTGATTATTCACTACGTTGTGAGCGTCCGTGCAATCATAGGTTGCGCGGTGGCGAGTGCTTGATTACCTGATGAAGTCGCTCGGCTTTGCCTATCTTGCGTTGTGTACCTCCTCTCTTTGTGCCTTCATACTTTCTCTTTGGCACTGAGAAACGAAACCAGCATGTTGTTTGCCGCCGTCGCAGCTTTTCTAGCTGTAGAGGAGTGCCATATTGTAGTCTCACCAAATACCACCGATACCGTCTCCTTTGTCTCCCAAGACCCTTGTTTGCTATTCGTGCTTCTGTAGGCACAAAACGAACACCCGCAAACGCAAAACCCTCCAACAACCAACACACAACCTGTGCGTGTGTGGTTGTAGGGCTCAGTTCGAGTTGAGGTGAGCGAATGCATCCATCCGTCACCGTTGATTCCGTCTTTGTTGCAAAGGTGAGCGCATCGGTCGCGAAACGAAACCCGAAGCTGGTGGTTCTCCGTTGGTCTGGCCGACACCTCGCTACTATCGGTCAGGTATTGAAATGTACAATGACGCATATCCTCGATCCCGTCGCATCTCCAACCCTGAGAAGAGGCAATTTCCACCTGACCCCTATCGTTCTTTCAAGTTGGAAGCCACTCCCGTCTTTGTTCTAGCTATTTCGCTCGAGACATTCGTTCCGAAACAAATCCTCCCGATATTTGCTTGTTGCTGGAGAAATTCCGCGTCCATGTATCCGATGCTTGGTCGCCGAGATTTGTCCACACCCTCCGTTTCGCGCGATGCATCGCTAGCAGAGCGACCATCTGAAATACTTCCATTTAGGCCCCGAACGAGGAACACAGAAGAATGCACCGTACAGTAGTGCGCCACCACCGTCAAACTTGAAAAATGCGAAACAAAATTTGTGAAACGCCTGAACACGAAACTTCGTTTGTTGAAGCAATGCGCCGTGCCATCATCCAATCGTTACCATGCATACATACGTCCAGATACAAGAGACGTCCTACATGGGAAGATAAAGACGTTCTCTTTACATTTGCTCGATAAAGTAGGGTGCATGGAGAGAGATAAGCGGCCAGGACGCGGCGCACAGGAAACGTGTCAACGCAGCCAGCAGAACCAGCAGCACTGCCTGGAACACCAGGTCCACTGCATCAGAAACCCTCTTTCTTCCTTCTTCGAGTGCGGCAGCAGCGGGCGCCGGCGTGGCATCGGCGGGTTGGCTCAACCCCGGACCGGAAGACGATGTTGACACGATTTTTGCGATAGAGGCGTTCAGCGTGCGTGCTCGCAGCGGTAACAGGAGCTCGCGCCCGAGGTGTGTGCCCCTAACCCTTGGAGGGATAGGAACAGGGCTTGGGGTAGAGTAGGGTAAGACAGGGCCAGGAAAAGGATTAGGACGGGGGGCAACCCACTTCATGATGGGAAAGGGGGTTAATGCAAGGTGATTGAGGCTGTTCACCTAGGAGGTTTTTAATCACGGCGTACAACGTTGATATATTATGGAGCGCGATGAAAATCGTGGTCCGAGCAATCGGTGTGACGTCGACAAAGACATGACAAAAATGTGTGCACAGGGACCCCCCCCCCCTGATTATCACGTGATCCGTTCGCCCATCTCCACTGTGTCGGCGATCGGCAAGCAGTCGCGTTCCGTCCTCGGCGCGGAGGTACTTCCGACAAGCGCTGCCTGCGGTAGTCAGTGGCAGCGGAGGCGACAGGGGCACCATTTCCGCCCAGGGCAACAACAGCTACAGTGGTAGCGTAGCGGGCGATGTGTCCTTGGAACCTCGCCCTGTGCGTGCCCCGCGCGAATGGCCAAGCATGGCGGCTACGGAAAGAGCACGAACTGGGGCGGGGGATGGTGTGGCCTCTGCTCCTGATAAGGGTGTTAGGGTCCTATCCTCGCATGGATGCGACAGCAGCGGCGCCTTACTGAGACCAACGCCGCCCGCGCATGCAAGGTGATCATGCGTGTTGTGGGAACATATAGCATACACGTTGGGAACAATACCAGGAAAGTTTAGATGGAACTACGTATATGAGAAACGTCGCTTCCACCACCATTGATCAAAACGTCAGCGACGACCGAACGTCATTCACTTTCGTCCAGAGTTCTCGGACGGCAGACCTGGCGCTGCCGCCACGAAGCGACGGAATGTGCACACACCGAGGAGGCCCAGCCATGCACGCAATCCCGCTTGCACATCGACGAGAAACGATACCTTTATCAAAGCCCAAGCGTCAATCCCTTCCTCCCGGCCTACCGTCCCGGACCCGCATGTCTGCTTTCGGCCGCCCCGCGTCCAACGTTCTTTCTTCAGAAGTAGCTCACAGTCTTGGCGTTTCACCACCTGCCCGCCAGAAGAAAGAGGTGCGAATAGTGCCCCGACGGTCGGTGTTGCTTGTAGCCGTATCAGCCCGCTGTGGACGACCCGTACGGCGTCAGCGTGCCGAACCGATGGTGCAGCAACGACGCAGGGGGGAGAGGAGGACGATCGGGTGCCGCCGTACGCCAACCAAGACGACGAAGAAGAAGGAGGAGGAGATGGAGAGGGAGGAGAAGAAGAAGGAGGAGGAGAAGGAGAAGGAGGAGGAGGAGGAAGAGCAATGGAATCGATCGCGGCAGCCCTAAAACAGGCCCAATCAGCGGAAGGCGACGACGGGAAGAGAAGAGACGGAAAGCCGACGTTTGTCGCAGCTCTATCTTCCACCTTCGCGAAACGCGTGGTCACAGGGGCGACCGCGAGCGCAGTCGCAGCGGAGGCGCGTGCGCAGCAAGAAGGAATCGACCGTGATGGTAACGAGGACGAGTGCGGCGACCGCCACATCGCCGCCCAGGACGGTGCCGCCCCATCCCGAGGAATCGGCCACGGCCACCCTGCTCCTTTCAACGCCGACGCGGGCATCCTCCCGAGACGGTGGGCCCTGGAAAACAAGATTAGAGCCAAGAGAACCACTACCCCCGGTGCGCCGCAGGGCGATATCGGCAACGGGTCGGTAGCGTCCAATGGTAAGATCGCTATGGCAGGGGTAACTAGAAAGCCATCGAAACGGTGGCGCATGGTGAAGGCCGAGACGAACGCCGTGAAAGTCTACAGGAGAGCACAAGTGGCCGCGTCGACCAGGGAAGCGCGGCGCAAAGTTTGCACGAAGCGGTGGGGGGGGCTGAAGGTAGCGAGAAACACCACGTCTTACTTGATGCACGCCCTCATGGTCGGTTCAGACGAAATCGACGACGACGAATCCTCATGCTCAGAAGGCGAGGAAAGAGGAGTCGGGGGGCGGGTGCGCGGCAACCGGCCCCGGCGTGGTCGGCGAGAGGTCGGAGATGCGGCCGGGGGCAGTGCATCCGAAAATTCGTCGTCGATATGGTGCGAGAGTAGTAGCAGTGATGACTACTCCTCGTCGGACAAAGAGGTGAGTGTTATGCGGGGGTTCGGATGGGATTTGTAGACAAGGCATTGGAACGTTGCACACGCGCGGAGGAGATTGTTCTTCACTCCTGTTTCTTTCGCTTTTGCTTGCAGGGAGACAGCCACAGCGACGGCTACGCAAGCATGTACATGCAACACGACAGCAGCAGCAGCAACAGCAGGAGTGCAAGCAGCGCCAGCGCCAGCGCCAGCACCAGCGCCAGCACCAGCACCAGCACCAGCACCAGCACCAGCACCGGTACCACTAGCAGTAGCAGTAGCACGAGCAGCAGCAGCAGCAGCAGCTCCGAAAACAACGATGCCCCGCCATCGAAGCTGAGCAGTTACAAACGCATGGCCACCAGAAACGCATTGTCGAGGAGTCGCACCGCCGAGCTCGGCAAGCTGTTCTTCGCCGGGAGCATCGTCATCGCCGGGCTGCAAGAACCACTGCAGGTGCGAGTGGTGTGACGCCGCTGGGAACGGGCAGTGGGTGGGTGGTACGGCAGGGTAGAGTCGCACAACCTCAGGGAACAATCAAGGAGTTCACGTTCCCAAACTCCGCTATTAACGGTAATGGTGTACGCAGCAGCAGTCAGACATTATGTCTAACCCGCAGATGTAGCGAGACCAATAAACACAAGGGGAGGGAGCAAGGTTACCGGAGATTTTGGGCCCAGGGGGTTTGAGGCACGCCGGAAGGCAGGACACCGGAGAGCACCAAGAAGTGCGGCCAACAGCATGGCGGAGAAGGCGCGTCTAACATCAAGACACCTGGTAACACATGCATTTACCGTCGGTGACCGATTCATTTCGCGATGACATCGATTTTGTTTCATCCATCGCTCGTGCCGTGCAGCGTCCAACGAAAAAAAACGAGAGTAACATCATCATGAGAGAGGCTAAAAGTATGCGGCGAATGACGACTAATGAAAAGCAACCGCATGCACGAAGAAGGTTTGGGGTTCGGCGCGTGAAGCGAACCTTGCACCGGAGCTTATTCTGACCGTCAACTAGCACCGATCGATAGACAAGCCTAACTCGCCCATCGACGCACTTACTGCATACAAAATAATGCTCGAACTGAACAGAGGACGAACTTGAGGACATGAAACAACAGTTTCGGGCTCCCAAAAGGTCATTGTCGTTCTCTTTTGCCTTTCTGCTCAACTCCTGCGGTACGTCGAGAAACACGGCGGAGATCGTCGCAACCATTCTTATCAGATTGACTGCGCGACAAAAGAAGCCATCGTCCCTCTCCTGCCACCGCGTCCTCCTTTCCTCTCATCGTCATGACACCACCGCGCATGTCAATGATCACGTCGAATTGAGACAGAAACAACTGGCCGACCAGTTCGTCCGAGATATTCCGAACGTGGAAGTGCGCATAGTCGCCGACGTTGCCAGCACGATTCAGGTGTGTAGATAAAAAGGTGACCATTCAAATAGTCTACAGCAAGGGAGGGGGAACGAAATTAGCGTCAAGTATTTCTTCATAATAATAAGGAAACCGGGATATACGGGTACAGTATTGACGCACATACATCCGTTGGTATTCACACCATCTTTTGTTCAAGGAGCGACGCCGCTCCCTCTCGAAAAGGTTGCATGCGTGGTAAATGGACAACTGCATATGACGAAATGCAACAATTGATCATGCCCTCTCCTTCCCACAGCTTCGTTTACGGAGGATGGCTTTCTTCGCAGCTGCGCGCTTCAGCCGACATTGGTGTATGTAAGCTAGAATTGTGTAATTTAAGAGGGCTTCGTCAGGGAAACCGCCGTTACGCAGATCAGCACGCCCGGTGCTTTATGGTGCCACCTGTTCCTTCTAGAGCCACCAGCACGTTCGTGACTGCTCGCTCGTTGTTTGTTTGTTTGAACAACGGTACGTTGTTAGTTGAAGTTTGGAACATTCTGACTCTGGTGGTGGACGCAGGGGGGCGCCAAAAAATTCACACTTCTGCCCCTCCCTCGGCACACGCCTCAGTCTCTACCCTCCGCATTCCCTTCCGATCGGATTTTATTCATTACAGTATGAGAATATCCTGGTTTCCAAAAATATTCCGGATGAAATGTTCACACGGAAAGCAACGCCACATGTCGATGATATTTAGCATGCGTTTTTCAATGTTCATGTTTGATTTTTTCACCACAGACAGTCCAAATTATGCCCCCATCGCTGGTACTGGTGGCGTGGGCGGCGTTCAGCTCTGCCAAGCTCGCTCGGGATTTCTTGGGCGACGGTGCTCGTGGGCTGAGAGGGATCAAGCCCGGTCTACCGGTGGCTGTAGTTGGAGGCGAGAATGACGGCGAGGTAGGACGTCCAAAAATGAAGGTTTTGAAGGGCGTTGCTGTAGGGATAATATCTATCTGTCGTGCCCCCATATACTAGTTGTCCATCGGCCAAGCGGCTTGTACCCCGTGTTGGAACACTATTGTACTTTTTTCCAACGTGCAGTCATTCCTCTGACCTGCATTCCATCGCCCGCAGGATCTGCTCCGGCGCCTCAAGCAGCCATTATCCATGCATCTTTGCGTCTTCTTCTGAACGTAATGCTGGCTCGAGGGTGGCTAGGAGATCGCCCTCCACACACTCACAAGCCATAGACTTTCACGGGAATGTGTTCTCGCTACATGCCACGAATCACCATGCACCGAAAAGCCATACAACCCGTTCGGAGACTGTTGTTCGCTCTATTGCCTTGCACTTAATAGACTTTGCCTGCTCGATTGTTGGCTTGGAATACTGTACTGTTTTGCGGAAAGCTTGGCTTCGGGGATTGATTGGCAAGCTGCAGAAGGGCTCGTTTTGGTCGCCCAGCGGGCATGTGGTGGTCTAAAACTCCCCTCCGCCCCCCGCCCCCCTTCTCCGATTGTGCGCCACCATCTCCGCCTGGTATGCAGGGGCTTCGGATGAGTTTGAAGGCTATGGGAGCGACCGCTGTTTTGCTGTGGCCGTACAAGCCCGAGGATGTCACGGTATGGCTAATAGCGTTTTCCTTTGGACCTAGCGGTGTCAAGCAGACAAGCAGCAATCCATGCCCTTCGCATCTCAGAGGAGTAGCACGCACGCTCAGGCATTATTGTCCGAGCTGTTGTTTCATAATTTAATTTCATCATTTTCAATGGTTGGTCTCGGTCAGCATCTGCGACTTTTGATTGGCCACGATACTGTCCGGACTATGTTGCAGGCAGTGTAGAAAAGTGCTTACTGGTGCAAGCTGAACACTGTTGTCCTTCCTTCTTTCTCATGCAAGTTCCGACTCGTCCAACACCCTCTTTCCCTGCAACACCCCCTCAGGGTATGTTGGAGACTTGCCTCAACGTGCGGCGTTGAAGGGATGGGATCACCAGCGGCGTGGTCGGTTTTGTACCACTCTGTTGCGCTCTTGAGCACCTGCCTGGGCCACTGCTGTCCCTGCCTGATTCTCCCCTAAATGAATACTGGTACCTGTATACAACGAGAGCTTGCCTAGTGGTGGAGCCCCTCCTCCTCTCATCTCTACATTTTGGGGGGGGGGGGACGGGGGGGAGGGCTTACACGAAAATCTCGCACGTTCAGTAAACTTGTAGAAAATACAGAATTGCTTGTTGTGCGACAACAGCACCAGCAGAGGTCCAGGTTTGGCGCGGGTGGGCTCGGAGGGGGGCAACTTGTATGGTATTGGTTGGTTGCATCCACTGATCAAGGTGCCACGCTCGGCACGCATTGAGAGGTGACCATTTGCAAAGAGCCGTTGCTTGTCGCTCTTCAGCGTACTTGTGCTCCCTCTTCAGCGACATTTCGCCGGGCGGATATCACTTACTTGCGGAACTTTCACCCGTTAGTATCTGGCGGAGCGGGCCGTGCATGCTTACATTGGACTCCTTTTCCCGGGGTAGTGTACACCCCTGTTTGGTCGAGACGTCCGTTGTTAGGAGTGGCGTTGGAGGCTTTGTCTCGATGAATACCAACGACAAGAAGCGTGAGTGTAGGGTGTGGGGTTGGTTGCCTGAGAACCTGGATGGATAGTTCAAGGGCTAAACGATCGTTTGCTTCCGACTTCGGCGAAACTTGATGAAAGCTGCTCCAACCCCGGGGGGGGGGGGGGGGTCGTTGAGGGAGTCCGATGGAAGCCGTTTGTGTAGACCAGTGTTCACATACATGACAGTCTTTGACTTGTCAGCAGCCGTATTGTTACAGCACGCGTCACTCAATGCAAAACTGCGCAGTGTAGTAGTCGACTTCTTCAGCAATACTGTGTGGGACATGCCATTTATGTGAGAGAGGTGGAGGCGGGGGCAGCGGGGCGACATCCATCAAGATCTACGGGAAGAATCGGCGTACAAGCACGCAGTGAAGTAGGTCGAATTCCCGAGGGTAAGGCCGAAGCGTCAACGATCATCTTAACAGCAGCAAACTCTAACATGTGTCGCCGCTTGTGGTAGCACATTAGAAGACATAGCCCAACAATCTACAATGTGCCAGCTCGTGTCGCGCTTCACACCACTCTCCCTCTCTCTCTCTCTCTGACTGGCCTCCCATTCCATCCTGTCTATGACTCAGACCCACCACATAAAGGGCTAAAGAACAGCTTCTAAATGACTGCAGGGTGATCCTGCGGACAACGTCCGTAGTATAGCAGCGATTTCAGGCAGTGCACTGTCTTTGGTGGGCTACCCTCTACCAATTCATAAATTATTAGCGGCTGAGGCGGGCCAAAAGCTCACCCTGCCCCCTTCCGAACGATCCTCTATGGGCGGTCAATCAGAACAAGACGACAGGCCGTCGTCGGCGTCGCTTGTTTTTGAGCTGCCCTCGGGCCGACTTCCATCGCTGGCGCTGACATCACTACTGCTGCCATCGCTGGCGCTGCATCGGCGCCGCCGGTGGTAGCGGTCGGCGATGGCGGCCGCGGCGGCCCTCCCGCCCCGTGACAACCAGCGGCCCTTCGCCACCGCTACGCTGCGCACGTATTCCGCGCACCTGTTTGTGGTTCGTTGGTCGGTTTGGTACGGTGAGTAAAAGCAACAAGAGCAGTAACCACTGCTCTTTGCAAGGCAGCCAGAAGTCGTGCTTGCAACAATAGCAGCCGCAGCGGGGCTTGGCTTGAGTAATTGCTCGAGGCGAAAGCAGCTCGGCGAATGACACACACTTCACAAACGCTGCGACCCGAGCCAATTTAGTAGAAGCGTCGGGTGGCGAAAAATATTGAGAGTGGAGTCTACCCCCGCACAAGGCCGACTGGAGTGTGAGCAACGCTATTTCTACAGTTCAATCAATAAACGATGACTTGAGGCAACAAACAGCGAGGTGATATCCCGGCGTTGCCCCCCGAGCGCGAAGTTTTTCCAACAAGCGACGGAAACAAAATGTGCACATATCAAACACACGGGATGCATGCCGTTGTAGCGCCACCCAATCCAAAGCGAGAAACGATCGGTACCCTCCTCCCCTCTCACCATTGTGCTGTGCAGCCCACTCGCCGCCCGAATCCGACCGCCCTTTCCCGGACCGCTTGAACCCTCGTCTGCGCCACTTGGGCCCCGGTCTGAATCGCCTGTGCCCCCGCCTGGACGGGCGCCCCGACACCATCCACCAGACCGCCTCCGACGTCCACAACCCCGTCCGCCTATGTGCACGCATACAAGCGCACGGATGAGCGGCGGGTGGCGGCGAGGAGGAGTTTGGGGAGACGTGTTGTTATGGGTGTACAGATATCGCAGGGCTGCATAGGGGCGAAAAACAGAACAAAAGTATCACAACATCTATGTAGCGTGTCTCCGTCGAGCAACGCAGAGGGTCGCGAACTGGAAATAAGTTGTGATTTTCACCGGTTGGGCATACTGGCAACAAGCTTCTCTTTTTACCATGCTATCGCCAGAGCATATTCCAATCGCCTCAAGGTTCGCAGCCCCCTCAAACATTGACGGAAGTGGCTGGGATTTGAATCCGCCAAGGGGTTCGGTCTTTTCCCATCCGTTTCCCCGGAATTCTCTTCCCCATGGTTTACTTGTCGCGTTGGTTTCTCATCACGACGTATCTGTAGCACTCTTGGGGGGCCGAAATGAAACAAAGCTGGGGCTAGAGGAGTCTATTGTAGGGAGGACGGCGGTGTTAAGGACGCGACTCGGAAGGGAGCAAACACGAGGGACACCGCCGTGATACGTCACGCACGCACTTGACCTCTTTTTTCCCTACACGCGAAGGTTGACGCGTCGGGTCGTGCATGAACGGACACCGCCTGGGCAGCTCCTCATACTTACCGTGGCCGCCGCCTTTTCCGCCGCCAGAGACGCCGCGTTCTTCGCCGCGTCCCTGACCCCCTTGGTGCTGAGCAGCATCTGCAGGAAACCCGCGATGGCTCCGAGGATGGCGCCGGCGATGATGAGCGTGAATTCATCTTCCTGGAACACCGGGTGAAGCACGCCCTCGAACGTGCGGGTGGACATCTGGTCGATGGGGTTTTCGTTTACCGACAAAAAAAAAATGGGTAGGGAAATAAGGCTGAGGCGAGACAAGCAAATACGCGAGAGCAGCACGAACAAAAACGGCCCATTTCTACATGCATCTACGGCTCTCAAAAAGACACGCCATGCACTTGTTTCCCGCCTTCGTCCCGCCCCCGCCTGTTAAGGGAATGCAGCGAGTCCACACCAATACATACGCCCTCTGTCACCACGCATGCTACTGAGCATTCCCACTCCCCTCGTTCGCCTCCCCAACCCAAGGGCCGTACCGCTACAGCAGCAGTACTGCAAGAAAACAAATCACACGCACCTTCTGCATCTGCACGGTCATGGTCTCTCTCAAGGCCAAGGTCTTGTCGGTGTAGTCGTGCAGGACGTGCACGTGGTCCCCCAGCTTCAACGGTTCAGGAAACATCATGGAGAAGAAGGAAGCACCAGGCGGGCCGCGGCGGTGTTTCAGCGAGACCAGCAGCCATCTCTCCTACCAACCACGTGTCCCTTCGACTCCCAAAACGCGACGCCCATCAAACAAGGACGATTCAAAGCAGCCTTGAGAAATACCACAAAGATCACAGGACTCAGACCACGGGGGACGCGAGCAGCGCATCCTTGCGGTGGGGCAAGTCTCCGGTTGTGGTGTCATGGGCAAGGGGAAAAGAGAGAATGAGAGCAACAAAAAAAGTCACCTTCCCCACAGCCCTGAGCGCAAGACCCTTAACGGCGAGCGGGTCTAGGTTGGCCCCGGCCACCGCCGACGCCCTCGATACGAAGGGGACGACGCGTGCGGCCACGAGCTCTCGGAACGCATCCGCCCGAGACCCGTCGATGATGGAGCTCCACAGCTTGTTGGAGGTCAGCACGTTGCTCGAGAAAAACTCTGCGAAATCTGCGGCAACCTGTTCCAATTGTTTTCGTTGTAGTTGCCGCGGGGGGATATTAGTCGGGAGGGAGGGGTGTGTCTGGATTAGTTTAGTGTTTAGTTGATCGACGTTGTGTGTGCTCATCGTTCTCGGGAGACACGGCGCTCTTGTTGACGGTGTGCCAAAGACTTGTGTCAAAGACTTGTCGGTGTGCAACGGCATATAGAAGATAACAACCAACAGGACGCCTAGGTCGAGTGGGGCTGGGGTAGTTAGTGACATTTGACCAACTCTCAATAGCACGGGCTAGTTCGAGAAGATCACTGTACAAGACTGGTGCGACACGATATGTCGGACCTGTTTTTACCCTGTGCGCTGCTGCTGAACTATGCAACAGACGAATACATATGCCGCCAATCGATCCATGTGACACCTCAGGTTTGTTCTGCTATGGGACGACAGCATATTCCTTTGTGAAAAACATGATGGGAGGTACGACAGGTAGTGACTGGTACCCCCTCACCTGCAAAGCTCTGCTACAGTACAAAACTGGCAACACAGACAGGCATGACCCAGCGTGGCTCGTTCGTCCACACAAATGCTCATCAGCGCCGGAAGACGTTCGCCGACCACCAGAAAGCGTTTCTTCGTGTCCGTCTCGCTCGAAAATGGTGCCGTTCTCAGTCCGCGCGGTGCTGCAGCACGTGTTCGGGTGCAACTATAACACCCAACACGGCACACATCGCGTCACAACGCACCACGCCCGTCTGGCCGCAAGGTACCCACCTCGTCTTGTCTCTTGAGGAACAGCCCCTGCAGGACGAAAGGCCCAAGCTTGACCGGGTCCACCGGCTCGAAGATCAGCTTGATGGCCAGCCAGTTGGTGATGTACCCAACCACGGCGCCCCCCGCGGGCAGAGTCCAGGGCTTGTCGTACAGAAGCCACACGAACATCTGGACCACGCCGAGCAAGAACCCGAAGAAAAACCCACTTTAGATCGTTTGAGTAGGAGCGTACGGGGAGGGAAGAAAGGAGGAACAGGGTTAGGGTTCGAGGTACCGCAGTGAAGCACGTGCCTGGTCGCCGCGTCTCCGAACGGTTTTCGTCACCCTTTGGGATGCGGTACAATGTGTGTTTCGAGTCTGAGTTAAGACGCTCCGCTGTCCGTGAAAGTTGCGCACCGTGATCGAGCCTGAAGGGGAAGAAGTTGGTCGTGCCTCACAAAAAGGGCACGCGCGCGGAGCGGCCGCACGTCCTCTGGCACATCGACTTGTTTGGGCTTATGACGTGCATGGAAATAAATTGCCGGTGTAGTGTGCATTATTCCATTTATCCAGGACGTCAGGTTTAGCACCTTTCTTTCAGTACGTTGGCATCGGCCGGGGTATTCCAGACAGAGAACGTTGACTTCTTTGAGCAACTGCCCTTGGGCGACACATTTAACTCGGTGGCCGCAACACCGCCGGCAGCACTGAGACCAAGTAGGACGTGGACAAAGACAACGGAAAACAGCAAACATAGTCGTTGGGCGACACCTGTTGACGAGGAACTTGAACTCGGCCTTGCCGCATCGCTGGAACAGCGAGACCATCAGGGACCGATCCCGGAGCATCTCGCCCACCACCATCTTCTTTAGGTCCAGCACGTGGGTCACCTGCTTCTGCATGTCCTTCGTGATCCCCACGAGCATGTTTCGGCGGAGCCCCTTAAGCTCGTCCACCTTTTGACGAACAACCACATCGACACGGACAGCACGAGCAACACGAGTACGTATACCATGAAAACAGACAGCAACGGTGCCTCATCGACAGACCGCAGCAGATACGCACACCGGTGCGATGTCTCCTCCTCTCATTATTTGAGGCTTCTCCTTGTCGCCGCTTTCAAAACGTTCCTCATGCTATGCCGTCCTGGTTCTCGCGGCTCCGACTTGCCCCGTTGGCCACAGCCGTGCCGCGCGCGTCCCCGCACCCCGGCAGGTCAAATTTACCGCCGGGCGAACTCCCACTACCGTTGGGTGTACATCATTCGTGTTCCCTCTTGCAACCGCTTACCATATTTCGGGGGTCGCAAAACGTGCGCCATATAGCCCAAGATCGGCTCTTGAGGAAACCCGATCGGTGAAGGGCGGGGCTATGGGATACAAATAACATGAGCAGGCATGGACAGATAAGACAGAAAGAAAATTATCTTGGCCGAGAGAGACCTCAAGCTCTTGGGAACCACCGCATGGCATTGGCTTTGCATCCCATCATCTTCTCACCGCCTGGGGGACGAGCCCCGACCCGAAGCTCCCGGGCACCCAGGCCAGCGGCCCGGGCGCGAGGTCCTCGTACACGCTCTGCACGATCGAGTCTATCTCCGGGCCGAGGAGACGCGCCACCTGCCCCGGCGAGAGGCGGCGGAACACCTGTTTCCCGATATGTTGAAGTGTTCCCCCGTCGGTTGGCGGTCGCGGTGGTAGACGGTTGGCACGGCGAACGTGCAGTTTATTAGTGCGCACACACATACGTGTCGTCTCTTCAATTGGTCAGCCGGGCTAGTGCGGTCGATGCATATGAAAAACACACACACACAAACACACATGATGAGACCTGCCGTCTGATTTCATGTGCGGCCTCTTCAGGTTATCGTAATCATGCCCGTCTTAGTGTTTGTACGGAGCACCGGTCCTCAACAACACCGCCTCTAACGCATCAAAGATGCTTAGTTTAACTAACTCCATTTCCACAGATTGGCCGGTGCAGCGGTAGTCGAGCCAAACGCACCTCATCCACGTCGACCAGCTGCGTGGTAACCATGTCAACCATCCGTTCCGCCATCACACCCGCCTTAGCGGGCACGATGCCCTGCCAGCCGAGCAGGCCGAGGGGCTGACCCTTGACCACTCGCAGCGGGATGCCCCTCCACACCAGAGGGTGGAAAATCATCTCCACGGCCAGCTGATGTTGTGGGTGTCGAGAAAAGCGGCGACGTCGATTGGGCAGAACTACACACGAAACAAGTTGCACTTCGAAATGACGGGGGGCCGGCATCACATCGTTTACCCGTCTCGCGATTTTTTTCGTTGGTGTACCGAAAATTGAGTAACAGAGCGATTAGCGTCCAGGGCAGCGTTCCCGTTTGGACGTTGCGCAGGCCTCTGACGGTTGTTTCATTCACACACCAACCTTTCCCTTCCCGCACGTGCAATGTGCTCCTCCCACCCCGTTCTCCCTCATGCCCATCCAGCACTCTACGCTGTCGGCAACAGCATTATTCGTCAGCCAGCCTCACCTTGTTCGTTAACCAGCCTACGCATGCCGCCGATACCGGGATGGTGAGGATCTGGAGAGGCTCCTTCTTCATCTTGGCCAACGCGTAGCGCCACCTGCTGGGTAGAAGACCGTGTCCGATACAAGTATTCAATGTCAGCCATACGATATAGGCGTACATAGCAGGCTGTCCTGTGCAGCACGCAGTTGGTACACAAGCGACGATAACCTCCGGCACGTTGTACTTGTTCGCACGACCACCGTAGGACGCTATGCGTAAACCGCAAGCAATAATCGGATCATAATCCAGCAGAAAAGCTCCAGTATATCCTCGCTAAAAGACGGGTGTAGCGTAACAAAATGCGTGTGTGCCTCTCTTCCCGAGAAGTCAGGACGAAAAGAGCATGGCTCGCCCCCGTGATTCTCCCTCCAACTCTCTCACCGCTTCCAATCCTGAGACACGTTCCTACCGACCCTTAAGGTATCTCTTTCAACAAGCGAGTCTCTGGACTCTGTTTCGATCTCCATGCTGTCCCTTTAAACATTCATTCGGCCATACGCAGGCGCCGCGCTAAACAATCATGACTCTCTGCACCACACAACGCACCTAGCAGCCTCCGTGAGCCTCTGCACTCTACCGATGGCGAGTTGCCACCTACATGCTCTTCGCGCTTGCGTCAACCGATAACTCCTGTCCGGGGCCACAGAGAAAAAAAAAACTGGCGTACATGCCTTCTTAACCCCTTTGGTTCTAGCTATTTTGGGAAGAGAAAGTGCGGGAGAGAGGGACATAAATAAGTACGACAGCGAAAGAGACAGAGTGTACTTCTGTAGACGAAAAGCTATCTCCGCTCATAGGCCATGAAGGCTGCCCGCGACAAGACGGTGGGCACAGACAGGGTCATAGGAGGGTTGATGCGTGGTCGCGGTGCGGCCGGTGGGGCAGGTTAGGCTTGAAGAGCTCGAAACGATCAGTCGTCAAGCCGCTTGAATTACTCTATTTTCAGTGTATTCAAATGATAGTGAAAATGATGAGTGAGAGGGCTTGTAGACCCATAGCTGGTTCTTGTACTTCTGTACTTCTCTGTCCCCTCCCCAACGTGCGCCCTGCCGGCTCACTACAGCTCCTGTGATTTTCCCACGATTCCCACAAGCACGCAGTCACACCACAGCACACACCTACCTTTTCATCAGTGGCTCCCTGGGTTTGGGCGAGGGTATGTGTGGGGCAATGATGACAGTTTATGTGCTCCTACTGCTGTATGTTGGACTCGTCTGTACTGCAGCTGCTGTGTAGTATAGCTGCCGACACGATGACTGCTGCAACTTGGGAGTGTACGATTTTCAAATTTGGAGGATATGCAGCATGCCACGATATCCTGGCCTGGTTGGGCTTGAAGTGCCCCTTATCGCTGTCCTCCTATATTTGCTGTAGTGGCTTCCTACATTCGGGCGAGGGCATTTATGTGGAGCTATTGATGTGTGTCTGTGAAAGGATGGCGGGAGAGATTCATGGTGGCATTCGCATTTAAAGCAGTGCGCATTTTTCGAATTTTGGCCCTTCCAGGGCCCTTGATATTACCCGCTGGCACTACTGTAACGTCTTTGCATTGGTCACCGTGTAGCGCGGTCGATGCAAATGATCAAGACACACCTACACCTATTGACTTGCCAACACCTGGCGTGGAGGGATACAGGGCGGCAACCCCATGGCATGCCACAACACCAGCACCAGCATTTGCAAGTGATCAATCATCTGTCAGGACGCCTGTAGACCCAACGAGGTTAACATCACTCCCATAGAGCATCGGGAATGAAAAAACGCTGGCAATAGGGTGGGTAGGTGCAGGCAGGAAAATACAAGCTGTGGACATGTATGTGTGCTTCGCTTTGCGCGGTGTCTTGACGACTTAAGTAGCTCTGCGAGATGGCACGGGGTGACCGCGACCTATAGCACTTCATTTGCCGCGGACTTCCTGGTTCTGGTACCGAGAATTGACGCGACTGAACACACCGCGCGTAGGTTTGATACTCGGTCCTATTCTGGGGACGGGCTGAAGGCTCTCGCACTCGAGGAAGCGAAAGCAGCCACCAGCAAGAGCCGAGGTATTCCCATGCTTCCCCTTTTTTATGCGGCCCCTAGCCTCTCTATGAAGACCTGTCTCTAGGCATCCGAGCTTGTCTCTGGTTTGTCTACCCTGCCCCCTCTCTGCCGTGCCTGTCTATCAGATGCCTTTTCTTTCTTTCCTTTCTGTGTTTTGTTTCCTTTGCCCCCCGCCCCCCCGCCGCTAGAGTACGCCGGAGAAGTATGGGAAGGAAATAAGAAGGTAGTGAAAGAACTCGAGGCGGCGCAGATGAAAGCAGCGAAAATCATCCTAGGATGCTCCAGGCGCACAAGCAATGCAGCCGTCAGGGCAGAATTGGGGATCCAATCCCTACGGTCGGGAAGAGACGCGAGGAAGCTGACATGGCAGTATCGCATGTGCGGGATGGGAGAGGAGAGGTTGCCGAGAATTGTATGGGAGGCGAAGTGGACAAACATAAAGAGGGGTAGACATCCCACGGAATGGGTCAAGGTTGTAGAGGGCGTATGGAAGGGGCTCGACATCGACGAAGATGAAACGCTGGAAACGGAGGGTCCACAGGGGTTCAAGGAGAAGATATCTGATGCTTGTGCCGAGAGAGAAGAACAGAATCTGAGGAAAGAATCCAAGGATAAGGAGGGTCTAGAAGTGTACGGAATGTTGAAGGAAGGAATAGGGTTCAAGGACTACCTACATGGACCAATGGATGCAGGAACAAAGCTTAAGGTCAAATTCAGGACCGGGGACATAGGNNNCGAGAGAGAAGAACAGAATCTAAGGAAAGAATCCAAGGATAAGGAGGGTACAGAAGTGTACGGAATGTTGAAGGAAGGAATAGGGTTCAAGGACTACCTACATGGACCAATGGATGCAGGAACAAAGCTTAAGGTCAAATTCAGGACCGGGAACATACCGTAAATGACACAATACTTTTA
>CACKRE030002704.1:309035-342303 GCA_902602495.3 Ectocarpus sp. CCAP 1310/34 | reverse complement strand
AGGGGGATGATCGCACCACGTTGTGTTAAAATGGTCAAGCACCCTCCAGGCAGTTACACAGTGCTTATATCTGTCTCAGGAAGTGAAAGCACCAGGAATTAAATTAAGTCATCGCAGCTGTTATCCGTACGCAAGGAAGTACGCACAAGATGCCGAACACCCTTAGCAGGATGCAGCGCACCCTTCATGCGACTCGCCGAATATCTCACGGCGCTTCGCGCTTGGTGATGTGAGAGCCTGGTCCGGTGAGAACCCGGCGTGCTCCGTCCCGGCTTTGTAGGGATGCGAGGTCAATGGTCTAACGACTGCGGCATGCACGACTATGAGTACCCCCCGCCCCCCCCTCTCAATCCCTCCTACCTGCGCCCTTGCTGGGAATGAAGGTTTGGAAAGCGTGGGTAGTCGGCCGATTCAACGCAGCGTCCGACAACCGTCGGCTTCAAGAACATGTGAAGCATTGGCATGCGTGGCAAAAGTGGTGGAAGACGCGTATGGATGCTTTCCACCGGGCGGGGGGTCGGAGAGTCTTGGCGTCGGCCGTACGCCATTGGAGGCTACAAATCCTCGCCAGCCGTTGTCGACGGAATCGTCACGAGAAATGGTCCCAGCTCCTCCGTAAGTGCCTTCTAGCTCTGGCGGAAAACGCACACTCCGCGGTCACTCTCCGTCGGCTGTTGGAATCCTACCGCACGCGGCACCTGCGCGATGCTTTGGGGGGATGGCGGTGGTGGCTTTCGCTCGAGACTCAGAAGAGAGTAAAGAAGGTACCCACAGCTTTAACGAGAGAAAACAAAGGTGTTAATACCACTTGTACCACTAGGTTGACGCATCGCCTGCATCTGGGAAATCCGCGCAAGGTTCACTGCCGCTGCGTATATGCCGTCAGCAGGGGGCAGCGCTGCACCTGCGCCCCCCGCTCGCACCTCCTTCGTAGGGTGGAAGAGCTGCACAGATTGGTGGCGAAGGGGCTGGACGGGACCAACGGGGGGTACCGCCTGCTAAGCCACGTCGTTCAGAGGCCTTCGGTCCCTGCTGAACACCGAGGAGTTCGTCCGAAGGGACTCCATTCATCTCCGCGCTTGGATTCTAGAGGAAAATCGATGATTATATGTGACGATCCTCGAGAGATTACAAGCACCTGTGCAGGTCGCGTGGAGGAACGGGCAATATACGCGCCCCGTGACGGCCAACCGGAAAGACACGGAGTGAAAAAAACACATCCGGCGGGGGGGTCCAGCAAACGAGGTCACTTGCCCAGGAAGTTGGCCAGGCGGCATGTCTGTTCGGTCGAGGCACAGATCGCTGGCACCACTTCATGTCGGGTTGTCTCCCATGAACAGAGGTGGGTGTACATTATTCCTCTCTAGCTCGGAGGTCATCCTTTGTTTGCAGTTTCCAAAGCACTTGGTGAACGAACTTACACGGCCACCCATATTCGATGGCTGCCAGCGTTTTCAGCCCCTCTTTCTTCTAACAGTATGGCTCCTTCAAAGACTGCCGACCTGTAAACACCCGGACTTGCTGCTCACCGCACCGAACATATGCCTCTCGACTTTGTTTCCATACATGAAACCTCATGAACGATGTGCAGGCGCGAAGACCGAAACGCTGGACGGGCACACACTTATCGAAGGCTCCGTGCTTCAACACGGCGTAGCGATATGACACACTGGTAAACCACCATAACGCGGGTGACCTAATCTATGCTGGATATGTCGAGCCCAAGTGTGTATCACCGTGTCTTCTTGGTGACACACGGAGACACAGCATCGCTTGCGGGTGCAGAGAAGCGTTCTGTGAGCCTGCAGGTTTTCGGTTCGCGAATTATCTTTGCCGCTAGATATTCTCGAGGTGATTTCCAGTCTGTACATAGCTCTACGCGCTTTGAGGTAGCAACGCGCGATGCGCGGAGAGTGTCTACTCCCCACATTTCACGCAATCACCACATGTTGTGCAATGATGTTTTATACCCGCTGCACGGACCTGAGCGCGAAAATATGGGTAGGAAGATGACTCATCCAAGAGCTCAAAGGCGCCACAACCCCGCTGACATTCGTTTCAATCCGTCCAGCACAGGTCCACGTGGAATCGTTACTTGTGCTACTAGCAACGGATGAGACGTGCCGGTTGGAAGCATACAGATCCAGCTAGCCAGCAGATGTACGTGTGGCGGCTTGCGCAAAAGAAAGCGCGGTCACAGATCGAGAGCATTAAATTTACCCACACCCTTAAAAGCACACGACGAACAAAATGTCTGCTGAAAACGGCGTGACATGGATCATTGTCAGAACCCTACCTGGAAACGATTACCTTCCCCCCGTGGAAACGTGCCCACCTCGAACGTTGTTTAGATACTTCAACACCAAAGAAAACATGACAATAACGTCCATATTCCAAAAACATCCCAGAAAACCGAGTCACAACTAAACTTGGTGGTTCATCCAAGGGTATTATCCATAAACCTGCAGATCGAGTCGTATAGGCTGAACTGTAGGCCGATCTCCAGGCACACCCTGTTGAGCACGAACACACAACGAAGAAATCGCCAAAGACGCACGGGGCGGGGCGGGGACGGATGCGGGCGACAGCGGCGATCCGACTCTGAAGTAAAGTGAAAGTAGTACCAGGCACCCTCACTCAGTGTTGGCGTGCAGCAGCCATGAGGGAGTCAAACTTGTCGTTCAACGCCAAAGCATGGGGGTTATATCCTGCATTCCTTTGGGGGGGTGTACATAGTGTGCGGCACCTCCCTCCTCCCGCCATTTTTTAGACGATTTATTTTCGATACGAACTTGTCTTCGAGGGGAAAGTGCCCAAAATACGATAAAGATGGAGTCATTTTCAACATGACACAATTTTCTGGTCCGGTTGTAAAAGTGGTGCAAGACTACTGGGTTGGGTACAGCGCAGACATTCCTTAGATGCTAACAAAAAACCAACACGCACGGTGGTGCCAAAATCCAACAGATCGTCGTCAGAACCATGCCAAGAAGCTATTTAGCTAAACTCTGTACCCACAGACAAGCACCTGCATATTCGGGGGGAGAGCCCACGGAAGAGACCGCTTACTCCAGACAACGCTATGATCTGCCTGGCACAGTCAAGGCTGCCCGAGTACTTGCCCGCGGACAGACCTTGAAGGTTGGATTTTACCGTGTCGATCGGATGCGTCACGACCTGCGGGCGCCCACAAACGACCCGTCGCAAGCAGAACGGTTGGATCGGCGCTACCGCCGGTTTAGGTAGCGGGACATGTGCGAACTTTAACGGAGATGAATCGATCCTTCTACTGCCAGCCTTTTGCAAACAGCACGCAGCATATGACGCGATTAGTCTCCACCCGCACAATTTGGTAGTGCGTGAATAGAACCGAAAACAGGCGCAGAAGAACCCGCACACATCCCATCGCAGTAAGACGCATCCAATCTCGGACGCACTTGGGGGATGCCTAAAAGGGGGGCCTGATGAGGTCCGCGGTAGTCTCATCTCACCGCACTGACAGCCCCAGCTGCCGCCCCAAGACCGAACACCGCTCCCGCAGCGAGCGCCTCGTCGGGCGAGTCTCCGCGAGACCTTCAGTTATTGATGCACGCGCCCGACAAGAGAGCATCGACTCCGGGTCAGCTCGAGTAGACAACGGGGTTGGGCACACCAGTTGTCCACGTGAGGGCATGAGTGAGTTGCACGGCCCACCCACCAGCGCAGGCCGAGACGAGCAAAAAATCAACGCCCGTTGCATGGGAGGTGTCCGTTATTAGGACAGCCAGACCGAAATCGAACATGAGTGTTGCACCGGAACCCTTCGGACGGGTGTGACTTGTTCGTGGTGTCTGCGGGCTCACCGTCGGAGGGCCGCCGACGTCTCGTTGTACAGGCCGAACCGGATGCAGTTGTTCACCGCGCCCTTCACGACCGTCGGCCACATGCCACTGAAGAACCCGTTCCTGAGCCCCTCTCGGCGGAGGATCTCGCCCAAGGCGTACACGAAGCCTCTTTCGTGTTTGTTTGATCAACGTTTATTGCGTGTTGTTCGCGAGCGTTGCGGAAGGGAGAATGGACACGGGAGAACAGGGGTGTGGGCGTTGTTTTGGAGTGTGTATTTCCGGCAGGATTGCAGCGCGCTCGACAGGTTGAAACAAAATTGTTGGAATATGCAGCAAACCACTTTGACGAGGAAGGTGTAGAACTGAGGTGACGCACAAGGATGACTCGGTGCTCGTCAGTGGACCACTCAACGGGCGAACTACGGAGTCCCCCCAAGATGTCCATGGACAATCCAGGCTCACACAGTTGGACTTGCAAGATGCAGCCCTGACATTCACATCTTATATCGCGACGTTTCTTCATGTCATGTTTCGATTCTCAAGACGAACGTTCTGGTACTCTGCGTATGTAAGCCCGGCAGCTTTCATCCTACCTGTCCATCTGCATCATTTTGATCTGGATGTTCTGGAGGGGGGTGAGGCAGGTGGCCGACTCAATGGCGCCGGCCACTGTGCCTGCCGCGAGAGCATTGACGGCGTCAACTTTACCCTGGCCCTCCTGCAGCCACTCCGAGACGCGCTCAAACGTGGTGAAACGTATCGCGGACCTGGGTTTGCGCGGAAACACGTATTGGAGGTTGCAGACAATCGTGGCACGCAGGGACAAGAGCGTGGGTCATGTAGATCAGTATCGCAGCGAAGTACGCAAACCGTTCATACACCCATCATTCTTACAGACTTAAGGAGCTCTCTTAAAGACTCGAGAAGGCCGGCAAGCATCGAACACGCGGCGTGATGTTCCTGCTGTTGCCACGGGATCGAATCAAGAGAAGAAACGGGGAAGGAATGTCTCGTCGCTGGAAATCACGGATGGCAGACTGGCACCACCACACGGTTAGTGTTGTCGGTAGACTCCGTTGCTCTCCTCTCGGGAAGGAGAACGCTTGGTTGTGGCAGGGAGAAGTTTCAAACACCTATGGGAGAATACAAGCGAGATACACTTAGAGGTACAGTACTGGGCCCTCTATAGTGCAGGGGAGTGTCCATAAATTTTACCTGCACTATAGCGGGCACCTGCACTATTCAGAATAGTGCGTCAATAGTGCAGGTTCGGCGCTATTGAAGCTTTGAATATACCTCAATAGTGCAGGTCCGGCACTATTGAGGAGATGCTTAATTTCATGGTGTAGCGCTCATGCGTCGCGGGGCTGACAGAGTACGAAATGGATCGAATTACAGCAGTAGTGCTGGGCCCTGTTCTAGCGTGGGTGTGGGCAGGCTGTCCCGCGACCCGTGTGGTTCCCCCCTGTCGCACACACAGAAATGTAGAAAAATTACTTGCGAGTTGAATCGTTACTTTCTTCCTGTCTCGGCACTCATAACACTGCACACCGTGAACTGTCGCATGAACCAATCCTTCAACATTAATACTTAGTAAACGAAGCTATATCTCAGTCCTCGCCGCCCTCGTTCGATGTTCCAAGATAAAAAAAAAAGAACACGCCAGGAACCGCCCTACAAGAAAACAAACAACCACTTCTGCTACAGCTGTATGTAACCCCGCCCTCACTACGTCGCGAAAAATTATCTCATGTCTGCCTGGCGCATCCATCAACTTGAAGATCTCAAGCTTCGTGTTGTTGTCCGGCCGCGCACGAGAACCAGATCCCTTCTTACTCCCCGCCATTGTTTTCTTCGGGCGTGCGTTTAGATGGATGGTCCCGCCCTAGCACCCTCAGCTGGTGTCGCTTTGCGCTTGCCAGCCTTGTCGCCGCATTTGCTGCAGATGCGGTGCTTTTCGTCGTCCTCAAACATGCTGCCGCAATTGCCGTGGAGCCGCCCGCCACACCCTCCCTTGCAGACGGGGCCATGAGGGGCTTGCGGCGTACTGCTTGTTGATGGCGGCACAGTTCACCGTCCGCACAAGGCTGCGTGAGCTGTCGGGTCTGCAGCAGCACGTGTACCCTGGTTTCTGTGTTGCGTCTGTCCGCTGTCTTACTTATCCGTGTGTTTATTTTACTCGCATCGACCTCGCTAACCGGCTGACCAATGGTCAGTCTTAGTGCGATTGAAAAAATAAAACACTTCTAGACTAGTCTAAATGGGACGCCATGAGGGGGCGGCTTGGGGGAGGCTAAGCTATTTCCGGATCAAAGACAGAAACGGTAGCTACAGAAGATTTGCACGTACGTGTCGATGAAGGCTGCTACCTTGCACTCTAGTTCGTTCTGGAGTGTCACCGCCATCCTCCTTCCTTTCAACTCCATCGTTCTCACTTTCGTTTGTGTGTGTGTCCAACCTGCACTATTGCGGGGCACCGCGGTGCCCAACCTGCACTATTGCGGGGCACCGCGGTGCCCAACCTGCACTATAGCGGGACTGCCCAATAGTGCAGGTCCTGCACTATTTAGGGCGCATTCTGTGTCCAGAGATTTCACCTGCACTATACCGGGCACCTGCACTATAGAGGGACCAGTACTGTACCGGAAACCAGGAGTGTGCTTGTTTGCGGCCGTGGGTCATACCTGGGCAGGGCAAACGTAAGCCACGGCGGGAGACCAACGTACAGGCCGAGTATCCCGCTATGTCGTAGAGTCTGGGTAGCACAATGAAGGGGGCCCTGAAGAAACCAGCCAAACGTGACGGACGAGAAGACAAGTTACGAGTGGGATCACCTGTTCCAAGGAGGGTGAGGAGAGCGCTCCTGATCTTTCGTGAGCAGTTTGACTTGCGTAGCCTTGGCGAGCTTAGTCCAGGATGCAGAAGCTGCTGGTACGTCCACGCATTGACGCGGGAGTTGGCTGGGGCTGCGACTCGGGTTGCTTGCACCACATCTGTGCGTGAGGTATTATCGACCATTGTGAGAGAAATAGAAAAACAAACTTCAGACAGCACACATGGGATGGACTTGTCTCCCAAACCACGACCTTTCCTTTCTGGGGGACAGATGCGTTGAGCTGTGACCCCAAGTTGATATACGCTGCATGTTTTGCCCAAGGGTGATGTTTGGTCACATCCTACTGCAACCCGTTTCAGGCAAGATGCAGTCACAGTCCACATGGATACGGTTGGTCGGGACGAGACGCGGTCACATAAGAGGCTTCAGTCTACGGCGGGGGATGCGCGGTGCCACAGGTCAATCGACACGTGTTCTCTTCGAGGCACCGAGCCGATGATTTTAGTTGCCACCTCGTGATCTCTCGATCAAATTGCCAGAGTCGCACCTTGAATCGAGGCGTGCCTTTGCCCTTCTCTTGTAGCTGGAGTTGTACCTTGATATACCTGTGTGGGGAGGCAGGTAGGCGGAAACGACCGTGTGAAAATGGGGACACGCAACCCTTGTGGGAACGTTGATTTGTGCGTTTGCCAAGCGTTGCTCGAGGAGAACACTTGGATTTTACCACAGAGCAGCTTGCAGATCCGCGCAAAACTGCACAACATATCAAGAATATGGCCGCAGTATACTTTCTCTCACTCTCAATACGCCACCTCCCCAACCCTCTCCCGCTGCTACCGTCTAGACCTAGTCTACAGCAGCAGTGGTGTAGCTGTTTGGCACATGCTCTGACAATGGTTGAACTCACTCGAATGGAAAAGTCAAGCATATTTCGAGGCCCCCAGCAATTCCTCCTGACAGGAAAGGGTGCTTCGGCTGGTATCTTGCTTCAGAAGCACGGTTGTTGTTGCCAGTGCCATTCCTCTCGCCACCAGCCATATTTCATGTTGCACGTTTTGCACGCACACACCACCGAGCTGCAGACACCCCGGGGCATCCGCAGAAATGCGGCACAATTTTCACAGGAGGGTGTTCGTTGGTTTCGGCGGCGTTCGGGCTTCGCGAACCGAAAGCGATCATCCCGCGTTCATTTTCGCCGATCGTCGCTACCTATGCATGATAGTCTCACATGCACACATGACCATCATCAGGGCAACCCAGCTTTATTCTCACGGGAGTGCTCCGGCACACCCTTTATTGCAAACGCAAACTATCTCCTTCTCTTCGGCTTATCTCCCAGCACATACGGGACGAGGAGATGCGCGCGGTGCGGAAGAGTAGGTTGATCTCACCTCTTTCTTCGCGGCTGTGTTGAGGAGGCACGCGGCACACGAGCACAATGCACAGCGCGAAGAGACCGCTGCACAAAAGAGCAGGCCGTTCCGGAGATTTTCTAGCTCCAGCCATGTCCTCTACTGCTTTGGACGACCTCAATCATCTCGACACCCATGTACGGGGGCAGGCCAGCCATAGAAGAAAAATCTCAGTACAGCAGTGGCATCACGCATGTTGTGGCAGGTTCAGAAATCTTCCGATAAACATATAGTAGAAGAGATCTACCACAGCAGTAGATAGGCGAACATGAGTCGTCCGCCGGTAGAATGTAAGTTTACGACGTTGTACGACTAAACGGCAGTCATGCCCCCATTCGTGCCGTTCGTTGATTGCTTCTGGTAGCTGCCACCCGAACTCGCTCGTTTGCTGCCCCACTCTGTTTGGTTCGTTTCTTTGCTCTGGCAACGCCGCTGCTTGTTGACGGACTCGCAGGTCCGGTTGGGTCGGGACGGTCAGGATACTGATGCTGGGTGTGCCGAGACGGTGAGCACGTTATCGGACGGCTTCCACGAGCTCCAAGACATCAGCTCTCGGAAAAACCGAAAACAACTCACGTCTACGGAATATGCTTTGCAAGAGATCAGGTACGCAGCTGCTGCAGGATACTCCGGCTATCGATCACTGGTGTGTGTAGCACGCACGCCCTCAGTTGACCCCCACCGGGAGATGCACCGGAAGTTCAATGCAATATAAGGTTGTTGTTGTTGTTGTTGTTGTTGTTGTTTTTGTTGCCTTTACATTAATAACCTTAGACGGTGAAAGTACTGCACGGTGGGCAGAAAGAGGCCGCCCCTCTCCTTCGATTGTGTGTGCACTTCGAGTGTGTGCAGTGTGCAAACGTCGGTTGTTACATCCACAGCAACATCCCCGTTCACAGAAGGGTACACCCGATCATCTCATGGGTTGTGAACGTTGGGTTGTGTACGTTGAACGTTTGAGCTATTTGGCAACGAATACCACCAAATCCCCTGCACCACAAGGAGCCGTGTGCGAGCCATCGACGAGCGGTGGGAAGAAGTGAACGTCAGAGCGACCAACACTCTCGACAACATCGAAGAGGATGACTTGGACGAGAAGGACCCAGGCAGAAAACGAAGGAGCTCGAACCCCGTGATCGACAAGCGCAGAGAAGCAGGTAGAACGACGTACAGACATAAACAAGTTACGCGGGCAGGTTGGGAATGCTGAAAGACGACCATGTGTACAGCAGTAGAGTGACTGAATCGGCGCACGGGGATTGATTCTCCATCAATCGCTGCTGCTGTGTATGATAATCAGGAACCGCCCTGTACTCGATCTACCTGAGCACGATTGTTTGGATTTGTATTATGGAGCGCTGTGCAATCAACCAGACACCATTGTTTTTCATCTTTTGTTTTTTACAACTTGAGCACGTTGCAGGTACGATACAAACAAACCGTTGACTCTTTTCGTTTTTCCCCCCCGCACGACCTCAGCGCGCAAGTTCTCTCTGCGTGGGACCCACGAACATCCTCCCACGAAAATGCTGGAGATATCCGGGGCCACGACGTGGCGCAACGATATCGGGGACTCTGGGCGCGCGGTGACGCGAGACGAGCGAGTCGCGATGGCGCTGGCACAGTCTCACGAGAACCTCGCGGCGGCGGCGGCGAGGTTCGAGGAGTCTCAAGAGAAAAGCAGCCAGCTGCTTGGCGGGCTGCGTGGCTGGCTGGACAGGTTTACGGGTACAGCGAGGCCTGAGGACATCAACCCCATCGCGGCGATGCTTCCGGAAGCCGGGCTGGAGGACGAGGTGGTGGCCCTCATGACAGACTGCCAGGTGAACGAGAGGGGCATACTCTCCACGGGCGTTAGTGAAGTTTGAATAGTTCGTGGTTTGGCTCGGCTTGCCTGTGGGGCAGGCCTCGTAGAAGCGAGGGTGAGAGCAGTTAAAGAGTGATGCGGGGATGAGATACAGTATCCTCTCGTGGCTATGTTGTCCTCTTTATACGCATGTTATTGTTGCAGATGGTAATCGTTTACCGATCGCTACCAAGTGTCGTTGGGTGTACGTGTTCCTGATGTGTTGTACTTATACCCAGTGAAGATAGGTACGTGTTCTGTCGGTTCGTCTTGCTCATTCACCGATATGTTCCTGTTGCATCGAGAAGACTGCGTTCTATGCTCCACGTCCGATCCCTAGACATAGATTCAGTCGCTATCTTCCTGTTGTTTTGTGTTAATGCTTCGTTCGACCCGTTTTTTCCTCTCTTGTCGCCAATTATACAACGACTGATGCTCAATACGTGAACAGATTTCCTCCCTCCATTCACTTCCGCTCCAAGATGCCGCCCTCAAAATCAACCAAACACGCCTCGTTGAACCCCCATGACGCAAAGTCCACATGAACAGCCAGTTTCGCTAGAATTACGTTTTCTGTCTTTCGTCGGGCAACTTACTATTCCTTTCATTTCGGCCAGGATGCCGCCATCATACTAGAGCACTCGACCAACCGGCATACGGAGCAGCTGCGGGAGATATTTTGCCAAGCTGGAAAACTTTACGGCTCCGAGATTGACAAGTAAGACAAACGAGAGACGGCGGGTGCTGACCGAGTAGCACATTGTCGAAAAAAGATGGGCCCCAAGAAGTCATGTGGGCAAAGCAGCAGTAAAGTTTGAACGCCTCTCCAAGCCCTACACATAAAATGAAAACAAAGGCTGCGTGATATCTTATCGTGCCCCTCATCAACATTCCTGCTGTCACCATACGCGTTGCTTTGTGTCTTGGCGGATTCCACGACATCCCGAAACGAGAGCTCCGAACGGACGGGGCTGGCATCCCGCCCCCTCCGACTGCCTCCGATCAGCGGCTGAGTCGAAGTGTCTACTTTCAAATGCCCCATTTTCCTCTACAGCGATTTGAGAATCGCTGAAAGAAGTGCCACCGTGTGAAAGCAAACAATTGCATGACTTGTTGGCTGTGCCCGAGGCACCGCAGCACGAGCTCTTCCATTACCAGGGATCATGATATCCTCTCAGCACATTGTGCTTTTGACAATGCATCACTGTTGTTGTTCTCTGATACATCCTCGCGAACCTCCCCCTCTATTGATATATTCTCTTTGCGGTGGCGACCACGTTAGGGTCCAAAAGAAAGGGTCAGCTGCTTCCAGAGCGGCGCGCGAGAAGATCGCGGGTCTCCAGGAGCATGCGAACAAGGTGGAGGCGCTTCTCCAATCCATGCAGGCGAGTATGAAACAAGGTTCTGAGTTGAAGATCACGACTTCACGCTGCTGCCGATGTAAAAGCGTAGGGCGACCGCCCGCAGCGCGGGGGACGTGTATATTGGAATGTTGGGCCCCCTTCTTTTGAAAAAAACATTATTATGTGGTGAGCCTGCCTGCATGATGTAGAATGGGTTTCTGCCCGGATGATTAAATGACACCATCTTCGCCCAAAGTCCTCGGTATCGTTGTGCGCTCGCTTTCGGCCGAGCCAAATCGGGTACACCTGCCTTCTTTCCCCGCCTACCGCAGGACGAGCGAGCGCATCTTCACACAAAGTTTTCGGGGGCCGAGCAGCGCTGCCGCTGGCTGGAGGAGCGCTATCGAGAAGACAAAACAAGGCTTCAGGAGGGGATTAGCAATTACCGGTACGTGGGTGGGATATGAGTCCTCAACGTATCACACGTGTTGCACCGAAAGTTGCGCGGGGCTTGTGCATCTGGCATTTGGTGAACGGCCTCGTTTGACCTAGGATGGCGTTTCCCATGTTTTGATCTGGCAAACTCCCTCACACAGTGTATACAAGGTGAATGTATGGCACGTGGCACATCGCAAAAAGTATGGCGACTCAGTGCGTTTGGCACCTATCTCGTCAAGTAGACCGGTTTTGTGGCTTTGCTCGTCTTGTGTATTGATTATGTCGAGTCGTCAAACCGGTACGTCTACCTGCCTGTGTTGTGTAGCATCTCTTCCGCGGTCGCTATGGTACGGGGCAGCGTAGAACCTGGGCCGAACTGGCGTGTTCCTCACCCGGAGGCCAGCCGCCCCCCCTCCCGTCACTTGTCGGAGACACGACAAATCGTTAGCGCGAAGTCCATGGCCCGTTGCCGTCGTTTTGTTTGCGTGAACCAAACCCTTTCAGGCACCAGGTTATACAGCTACAGCACGTTGTGGCCGGATACGAGGACAAGGCCCGAAAACAGGAGCAAATAGACAGGTCATGCGGCACTTAGAGCGTGCGGTCAGCCTTTGTTTTGCTTCTAGAAGGGCAGGGAGGGCAGAAGGGCAAGGCACACCGTCGTTTCAATTTCATCTGTTTTTCGTTGCGGTCTCCCTTTCATCAGAGCTCCAACCGACGTCTTTGGACATCGTACGAGAGGCGGTAGAGATGTAATTTCCACCACAGGGATAACCATCATAAAAGTAGGCGGCGTCGGCCTCAAATATCCTGTCGCCTTTGTTGCGCGGTGCTTTGACCGATCGGTCTCTTCCGAGCTCAACACTGCAGCTACTCAAGAAAATTCTAGACGCAGATAATCAGATACCTCGTGGCTTTTGTTATCTTCGGGAGAGCTAAAACGCACACGGGCAAACGAACCCCGCAAGCGCGGGACCCGACGTTGTAGTAACCATGCGTGCTTGCATGCGTCTAAGCAATCGGTTGCTGTGGTGCCCCCGCACGAAAAGCAACATCCGTCCAAACGATTTGTCAGGTTCGCGAAAACGGATCGTCGTGCAGCCCTGTCTCCTTTTGGGCTTCGTGCAGTCTGACAACAACGGGCACCTGTTCTTCACGCAAGTCGCATCACTGCGAAACATGATGGGAAGCAATAGCCACCTTCCGACCCCGAGCTAATCTGCTCTCCTCCCGTATTCGTTGCTGTCGCTGCTCGTCACGGCGTAGGGAGCCACGTCTAGCCCCGCTGCTCGACAAGCTGAAAGCTCCAGCATCAGCTGCTGACGCCGGGCAGCTGCGGCAACTTCAGGCTGAAACAGCAAGGCTGTCTACTGAAAACGCCAGTGAGAAGGCGGTCTGTCTGTTGTTGGATAACCATTCAACTGCTTTTCGCAGCGTAACTAAAGGGAATGTGAAAATCTCCTTGAACCTGCAGACAGGGCATGATGAATCAGCTCGATGAAGATGAAGGTGGTTTCCTCAGGACCTCCAGACTACAGGGCCCCTCCCCCCCTCGCGATCAAGGACTCCCGCGCGTTATGGATTCATGTGGGCTTGGACCGTTGTTTTGTTTGTCACAAACCCCTCTTCTCCTTCGTTTCTATTCAATCCGTTTCTCGGTCCGGCGGAACTTCGTCACCACGACTATCGCTGTGCGGTGTGAACAGCGCTGACCGAGGCGAACAAGAAGCTGTACCGCGATCTGGTGGTGTTGCGGCTGGCTGATCAAGGCGGAAAGCGGTCAGGCCGGCGAGGAAGCGTGAGAAAAATAGTACAGTGGAATTGATACCGATGCTCACAGTGTTCCGTAGGGCTTGCTTGGGTCGACAGCGCCTGTGCTTTGTTGCGGTGTAGAGGATGATAAAAGGTATATGCTTGTTTTTTTTGTCATAGGAGGAAGCTCTGGAGACCATTCTGCAACAAATCCCACGAATACTTCGTTCCGTTGTGGCTGGAGACAACACCCTCCGACGGAAATCACGCCACTAGAGATCTCGAGTTCAGCTCGCGTTCTTGATTTCTTCATCAAGGTGTACGGCATCGCACTATATTGTCTGGGGTATGTATGATAGTGAAAATATAGATTGTACCCTCTTTCTCTCTCGCTCTGGTGACCGCGTACTCGCTTCATAGAAAAGAGCAACAAGATTATTCAACGAAATCATGTGCTCGGGCAGGTTACTATTCAGTTTGGCATACTCCTCCTTTTGAATACACGACCCCCGCTCGTCCTCGGCACGTTGGTCTCATCAACATTGAACGGTTGCGTGTGCATTTTGTGCCACGCGACGAACGACAGACCTATGCGCCGAGTGATTTGGATACGTTGAGCGAGACGAGCGCGGCGTCTGTCCGAGACGATCGCTCCAACAACGCGGCAGCAGAGCAGACGCTACGCAACGCCAGGGAACAATCCGCGCAGGCCCAGAAGGCGCTCTCAGAATCAAAGGTGTCACTGCTGTTGTGCGAGGCGTGTCATGGTTTTGGTTTGAGAAAGCACCTTCCTTTAACAACCCCGAGTGTGTACCATAATGACATGGAAGATGGACATGCGCGGAGAAAGCACTGCCTCGAAAACGTGTCAGGAATGGGGTGACATCGCTCGGTTGATAACACGGTAAGGACCGCGCGAGTATGTCTCAGCCCTCTCAGGGCTTACTGTCCACACCATCGTTCACAGTGAAATGTTTTCTATTGCCAACAACGCGGTTGATTATTCATGTCGGTGCACTTCATTGAGCTTTAACTGTCGCTGCCCCCCGGCCACCGCCTGCGGTCCCTTCGACCCCCCCCGGCCCGGGATGGTGCTTAGCGTGAGAACGAGTTGCTTACCACCCACCTGCAAACCCTGAGCGCGGAGCTGGAGAAGGAAAAGAATAAGAAAGCTACGACGGTTGTCAACAGCCCCTCCCCCGACGCCGTGGAAGAGGTAAGTGGCAGGGGACGAAGAGATTGATGCCGTAGCTAAGTATATCTTTCCCCTGTGGTTAATTACGAAACCAATGCTGCCCTGTAGACGTTTCTCAAAGGACGTATCAGACATACGGTAGTTGATGCTTGACAAAGGCTGAACAGTGTGACCATCGTGCATTGTCTCCACGTGTTTTCGTTGCTGTTAGAGACAAGCCAAAAAAATACTGTTGTTAGAGTCCAGCCAAAAAGTCAATCTGATCGTCTTGAAACAAAAAAAAACACAACGGACGGTGGATCCAGGGCCTCCGGGGGGCCATTCGCGACCTCAGGAGGCAGAGCAGCGGGCAGCTCTCGGAAGAGGTGGAAGCCCGCCGCAAGGCCGTCGGTGAGCTGGAGGCCGCGCTGGAGCACGCACGGAAGAAGGAAGTGGCGGCCGCAGAGGCCAACGCGGAGCTTTCGAACCTGCGATCGGAGCTGGCAAAGACGCAAGAACAAGTGCAGGTGGTACTCTTGCCAGGGGCTGGTATTAAGCTTAGAATAAGCGCAGTGCGGCGATGGTTTGCAACCTTGACCGCAACAGGGCGATGGCTGTTCTGGGAGTTGGAGCTACAGTGCCGCCGAAGGATGTACACCCGTATTTGAAACAAAAAGCAAAAAACACACCGCTACTGCGAGTCTTCATCTTGGAATGCTGTCGTCGCGTATTGGGTGCGGTTGCTGGGGGTATCCACAACGGAAGTTGTCTGCCTATCTAGGTGTCGGCGGCCATCGCTCAGCCACGGTCGCTGGCGCCGAAGGGCGAACAAGGCGATACCCCCACCACCTTTTCAGCAATCAGCCCTCTCTTTGTCGCCTGAGCAAACCGACCTTCTGTTCAAACAACTCGCATTTCCGTGCTACACGTAGGCTCTTGACCGATCCGCAGCTACGGCCAAAGCACTCGCGGACGCTACGGCCTCGCTGCCCCCGGAGCCGCTCCCCCCGTCGGAGGCGACGGAGGTACCTGCTGCTGAGACCACGACACCGTCACAGGATACTTCGGAAGAAGTCCATATTTTGCAGCCGGTAGACTACGACGGGCTGGTGGACAGAGCCCTGAGTCAGGAGAAAGAGGGACTGGGAGAGCTTAAGAGAAAGGCGAAGGATGCGGGCGTGGTGAGCGAGACGCATGGAGGGGTTAAATCTAGCCGCCAAGTATAGTCAGCGAAGTTCATTTGATTTTACGTGTTGGGGCCACCAAGCGCTCTTGGTACTAAAAACTGCCCGTAGGCATAAAGGGGTGGTGCCAACCACAGTATGCGCACATGCACATTTTGAGACGATGAGCATATCTATGATTGAGTTTGTTCCAGAGGCATCCGAAGATGATATTTCGATGAACTCGTGTTTCGCGTCCTGGTCGGTGCGATTGAAGACCCAACGCCACTGCGACAAGGCCGACAAGGTGTTCTCCGATGTCGTGGACTGCTGCGGGGACGGCTTGTCGTGCGTCGAGAGTATCTTGGAGGGGACGAAGACGATCACGGATGACGATGGTGAGGATAAGAATAAGCAGGAGGCGATCATATTTGGACTGTTGATAATTCATCGGTAGTAGAAACGCACCGTGGGTGCGCGTGTGTATCGGGCTGCGAAAAACACCGTACATCTTTCTTGACCATGCATCACCTTGGAGGTGGAAGGGGAGGGGCCCGGGGGGGAGTCACAGAGCGATAGACCCAGAAGGAACGCATTGTGTGTGTTGACAGGACGCGACTCAGATGAACTACGGCCGAAGGCGTAGAGCAAAGAGATGACTGCTGTAGTGGGTGCGCATGCCCTCACGCCAAGCCGAACCAATAACACTCTCCTGATCAGCCATTGAATGTCACGGCTTGATCCGTCAGTCAACAAGCAACAGAATCCCGGTTCGAAGGTTGCCTACTCTTGAATATTTCTCTGCCCGCCTACGAGGGAACGAAAACAGTCGGTCGGCGTGCAGCTCACCTTGTTGTGTGTCATCGAAACTCCACCCAACAGCGTCGAGCATCCAGGGAGCCTTGGCCGCCGCTCTGGAGAGGGCCATAGCTTCGTCATCCGTGCTGCTCAAGGAGGCCCTTGTCGGTCGGATCAGGGCATGCGAGGCCGAGAAACAGGTATGGGTCGGCTGGTACTTTTGGCAATGGCATTGAAGGAAAAAATAAACTCTTTTATCTACCAACACGGAGATAATGCGACTCTCAGCAGGTTCTGGGCAGTCCGTATTGAGCACATAACACATTGTATGGCTATTTTTCCTTCGCACCTACGTGGTGTGTGAAACGTTTTTAAACTCCACGCTTGATCAGCGTGACGCGAATCTCCCGAGTTCGGTGAAACCTGTTCGAATAATCAGTAGGTATCCCAGACGCAGCATACTGCCATGCTCTCTTCATCCTTGCGCAGGATATTCCCGGCTCTCAGAGTGTACACAAATGACATAGCTTCGAGGTGATGTGGAGTTTGATTCGGCTTATAATTTCTCTCGCTGTTTGTCCTGCTCTATCCTTGTGCTCTGTCCAGCTCTGCCCTGCTCTAACCTGCTCTGTCTTGTCGTGCCTTGTCAAACCGCATCGAACAAGGTATCGCTGGAGCAGGAAGCTGCCGAAGAGGAACGGGCGAAGGCGGCGGCGCTGTCCCAAGAAAAGGCGGTCCTAGTGGACGAGCTCCAGCAGCACCTTGTGAGTCTAGGGTGCCTCTCGAATCACGCATCCATTTTCTTGTCGTCGTATTGCCTATTCTACCCCACGATTTCCAGAAGTATTCACCCCGCGTTCTCTAGCGGCAGATACGTAGCGACAAGAACGTAAGTGGCAAGAGCGTAGTTTTTGGAGCTGTTATGGTGTGTCATCCTCTGAGCCTTCCCCTCAACTTCACTTTCGGTAGGACGGAACCTTGGCATGCTATCAAAGGAACGTAGCCATCGTGTGTACAAGATTTCGCCGGCGTCTTGGTTCCGATTCCATGTTGGTCTGTTTCACGGTGCACCTTGTCCTTTTCATTCGCACACTTGTATAGCCCGACTGTATTTTTTTGCCTGCTACAACAATAAACAGGTCCAAGTACGCATGCTACGGAAAGAAGTTGGGGCTCTACGGCAAGAAGACCAGCAAGCCCGCCTGCAGCAGCAACACCAGGAGGAGATGGCTGAGGCCGCTGAAGGAATGCACGCCGAAGCCGCCGAAGCGAACCCACCTCCACAGGAGGAGGTGGTTGCTATCGCTGCTTCCCCCTCTCCTCATGCAGCAGCCGAAGAAGAACCGCCACCGACCGTCGTCGCCGATGATACCGGGACGTGGCGCCGCCGATACGAGCACCTGGCGGGACTGTTGGCCGAACAGGCCAAGCAAAATAGCGCAATGGTGAGAGGAAATATCGACCTGGGGTGTCCGATTTAACGCATCAACAGCAATTTACTTGCGTAGTAACACTGACACAGGAATGCTGACCCGGGTGTCGTCCGGTGCAAAGCAGCCCTGTTTCGATCCAACTTGTCGTTGGCATGAACGCCGTCTCACCGTCGATGGGCCGGGCCTGTTTCGTTGGTCGACGATTCGCCCTTTCGTACTGTTTTACCCCGCAATCGATCACAGGCGGGCCGACTCGCCACTTCTGGCAGAACAAGACCGTCGTCTTCGAGGCGATTATCGCCGCGGCGGCGGATCGTTTCTCCTGCGGAAACGCCGTTGTCGTTGGGAGCACCTACGGCTAGCCCGGAGGAACGGCGTCCCCACTCTACCGGCCGAAGCACTGCCGTGTCGAAGAATGGCGGTGCAAAGCCGAGGTCATCACCAAAACGCGTCAACAGGTCCTCGAACACGAGCCCGCGTCCACCTTCGCCTGCCATCGCCGAAGTCAGAACGGGGTCTCGCGCGACACTCGTTTCGACAGGGTTTTCAGCTTCGAACAGCCCTCCTCCTCTTGTTGACACTGCGGCCACCGTGGGAGTTAGTGACGTCCGTGTTGGTGCTTCAAGAAAAGCGAGCGTGGACAGCGGGGCGCAGGTTGGAGGCGGTCCCACACAACCTGTGGTCGAGACGTCGGACGGCGGGACGCAGGCCGACTATGACGATGTGGCAGCGACAAACGATGCCGATGTTGCCGTTTCTCCCGTCGTCGCGCTAGAACAGCACAGCGACAGCAGCGACGCCGAGAGCAACAATGGAAATCCCGCAGTCGAGCAACCTGAACCGAGCAAAGCACCCTTCGCTGAGGCCGCGGAGACTCCAAGCACTGCTGCTGCCGAAGATAAATCGAAAGGTATTACTGCCGAAGATAAATCGAAAGGTAATACTGCCGAAGATATATCGAAAGGTATTACTGCCGAAGAGGAATCGAAAGGTATTACTGCCGAAGAGGAATCGAATGGTATTACTGCCGAAGATAAACCGAAAGGTATTACTGCCGAAGAGGAATCGAATGGCACGCTTCAGGCGCAGGAGGTCGCGGAGGGGTTGGACAACGGTGCCGACCAAGGTGGGAGTGCCTGTACCACTGCCATCATGGAAGAGACGGACGGGATGGTGCCGGCGAAGAGACCGAAGACGGTGGAAGATCCTCGAGGTGATGGCGTGCTTGAACCCGAGAGGGAAGAACAGGTTGCCGGTTCGAGCATCGTGGAGACGAGGGAAACAAAGGACACTAGTGCCACGAGCAAGGGGGAGGGAGGGAAGGAGGAGGGAGGGAAGGAGGAGGGAGGGAAGGAGGAGGGTGATGAGGTGATGGAACATGGGGAGCGGATGGAAAACCGAGTCCAAGATGACGATGATGCTGATCACCGCAGTACCGACAGCCGGGGGTCGAGCGGTCGTGATACGAGCACCGCATCCTCCACCGATGCCGGCGCGGACGGGCGCGGGCGTGATCGGTACGAGTCCGTCGACGGCGAGGCGTTGCTGGGTAAGCTGTTGGACGAAGACGCGCCGTCGGCCGCGTTTGAAGACGACCACCAGAAGCTGCTGCACAAGCTCATGCGGGTTCGGGACGACGAGTACGTGAGTGACGTACCCGATTTCACTCAAGAACGTGCACGTATTTCGGACGAACTTTATGGCAGCGATGCTGGTGGAGGCGAAATACTACTTGGGAATCTTGTTGTCTCATGGATTCACACGTTGTTTGGAGGCTCGTAGGACGTTCGGCGACAGGCATATCTCGGTAGGCCCACCCACCCAGCCGGTGCTGCACAATCGTTCGACTCACCTCGTAGGTTTTGAAGCAGGGCCTGAGCTGGCCATCGCAGTCGTATTGTAACTTCTGTTGAGCTTTGACGCGTCGCAAATATGGTCTGGGAAGGAGAGAGGGTGAAGATTGACTTGGTGCCCGAAGAGCAAACGACCCGAATTATTTCATCTTGTTGCTGACATTTACGGGTTGGCTAGAACTGAACTAGGACAAGGCTCACGCTAAACCCGTCGTCCGAGAGCTGTTCGTGTATTTCAGTGGTTCCCGAACACACAACTACCGTTGGCCCAAACAGTGTTTCGTACATATAGAACCAATCCCCGATAACTTTCCTTTAAATCCCGATCACTTTCCTCCAACACCTTGTGCTCGGTCTCTTCCTCCCAAACATGTCAGGCACGAGGCGAGGTGTCAGCCCAGTCATCCCTTAGCTCGTCTTCTTCTTCGACGGAGTGTCTCGAGTGTCCGGTGCTGAGGCAAAGCCTTGCCGAGCGATCAGCAGAGGTGGAGAACGCGCGGGAACAGGCAAGGAAGTTGACCTGCTCGGAACCAAATACGATTCTTGAGCTACCTCGGCCTATCCTCAGCAACCTCGGCTTATCCTCATCAATCTCGGTTTATCCTAATCAATCTCGGCTTATTACCTCAGCAACCTCGGCTTATCCTCATCACTCGGTTCATTCGCAGTAACCTCGGCTTGTCCTTATCAATCTTGGCTTATCCTCAGTATCCTCGGCTTTTTCTTCTCCTCGGCTTGTTCTCAGCGAGCTCGGCTTATCATCAGCTATCTCGGCTTTTCTTTGTTATCGGCTCATTCTCAGTAACCTCGGTTTATCCTTAGCACCCTCGGCTCATCCTCAGCGATCCTCAGCAACCTCGGCTTCCTCCTTGGCAACCCCGGCTTATCCTCAGTAACCTCGGTTTATCCTTATCCTCGGCTTATCTTCGGCATCTTCGGCTCATCCTCAGCAACCTTGGCCTATCCTCAGCAATCTCGGCTGATCGCCAGTAACCTCGGCTTATTCTCATCAATCTCGGCTTATCCTCAGCAACCTGGGCTCATCCTCAGTATCCTCGGCTTATCTTTTTCCTCGGCTCATCCTCATCAACCTCGGCTTACGCTCAGCAACCTCGGCGTATCCTAATCAACCTCGGTTTGTCCTCATCGATCTCGGCTTAACCTAATCAACCTCGGCTTATCCTCAGCGACCTCGGCTTATCCTCATCGATCTCGGCTTTTCCTCGGCTTGTCCTCATCAACCTCGGATGATCCTAATCAATCTCAGCTTGTCTTCAGCGACCTTGGCTTATCCTCATCGCTCTCGGTTGATCGTCAGTAACCTCGGCTTATCCTCATGAATCTCGGCTCATTTGTTGGAAGCTCGGCTTATCCTCATGAATCTCAGCTCATTTGCAGCAACCTCGGCTGATCGTCACTTACCTCGGTATTCCCTCAGCAACCTCGGCGTATCCTCATCAACCTCGGTTTGTCCTCATCGATCTCGGCTTCACGTAATCGGTTTAAATTCAATCTCGGCTTATCTTCAGCGACCTCGGCTTATCCTCATCAATCTCGGCTTATCCTCAGTAACCTCGGCTTATCCTAATCAATCTCGGCTTATTCAGCGACCTGGGTTTATCCTCACCAATCTCAGTTGATCGTCAGTATCCTCGGCATATCCTCACCAATCTCGGCTCGTTTGCAGGAACCTCGGCCCATCCTCATCAATCTTGGTGGATCGTCAGTAACCTTGGCTGATCCTCATGGATATCAGCTCATTTGCAGCAACCTCGGCGTATCCTCATCAACCTCGGTGTATCCTCAGCAAACTCGGCGTATCCTCATCAATCTCGGCTGATCGTCAGTACCCTCGGCTCAACTAATCAATCTCGGTTTATCCCATCACTCGGCTCCTTCGCAGTAATCTCGGCTTATCTCATCAACCTCGGCTTGTCTTCAGTATCCTCGGCTTATCCTTTTCCCCGGCTTGTTATTAGCAAGCTCGGCTTATCCTCATCTATCTCGGCTTTTCCTCGGCTTATTCTCAGTAACCTCGCTTTATCCTTAGCACCCTCGGCTCATCCCCAGCAACCTCGGCTTTATCCTTTGCAACCGCGGTTAATCCTCATCAATCTCGGCTCATCTTCAGTAACCTCGGCTTATCCTCATCAATCTCGGCTCTTGCAGGATCCTGGGCGTATCCTCAGCAATCTCGGCTGATCGTCAGTAAACTCGGCATATCCTCATCAATCTCGGCTCATTTGCAGAACCTCGGCTTATCCTCAGAAATCTCTGCTGATCGTCAGTAGCCTCGGCTTATCCTCATCAATCTCGGTTGATCAGGACCTGGGCGTATCCTCAGCAATGTCGGCTGATCGTCAGTACCCTCGGCTCATCCTCATCAATCTCAGCTCATCCTAATCAATCTCGGCTTGACCTAATCAATCTACGCTTATCCTCAGTGACCTCGGCTTATCCTCACCAATCTCGGCTTATCCTCATCAATCTCGGCCACCTCAGTATCCTCGGCTTATCATTTCTTCGGCTTGTTCTCAACAGGCTCGGCTTATCCTCAGCAACCTCGGTCTATCCTTATCCTCGGCTTTTCTTCGGCATCTTCGGCTCATCCTCAGCAACCTCGGCTTATTCTCGGCAACCTTGACTTGTCCTCAGCAACCTCGGCATATTTCCTCAACAACCTCGGCTTATCCTCAGCACCTTTGGCTCATTCTCAGTAACCTCGGTTTATCCTTAGCACCCTCGGCTCATCCTCAGCGATCATCAGCAACCTCGCCTTTATCCTTGGCAACCCCGGCTTATCCTCAGCAACCTCGGTCTATCCTTATCCTCGGCTTATCTTCGGCATCTTCGGCTCATCCTCAGCAGCCTCGGCTCATTCTCGGCAACCTTGACCTGTCCTCCGCAACCTCGGCATATTTCCTCAACAACCTCAACTTATCCTCAGCACCTTTGGCTCATTCGCAGTAACCTCGGCTTATCCTCAGGAACCTTGGCTCATCCTCAGCAAGCTCGGCTATATCTTTGGCAACCCCGGCTTATCCTCAGCAACCTCGGCTTATTCTCATCAATCTCGGCTTTTCCTCGGCTTATCCTCGGTAACCTCGATTTATCCTCATCACTCTCGGCTCATCCTCAGCAACCTCGGCTTTATTTTTGGCAACCCCGGCTGATCCTCAGTAACTTCGGCTTTATCTTTGGCAACCCCGGCTTATCCTCAGCAATCTCGGCTCATATGTAGGAACGTCGGCGTATCCTCAGCAACCTCGGCCTATCCTCAGCAACCTCGGTTTATCCTCATCAACCTCGGCTTATCCTCATCAATCTTGGCGTATTTCCTCAACAACCTCGGCGTATCCTCATCACTCTCGGCTCATTTGCAGGAACGTCGGCGTATCCTCAGTAACCTCGGCTTATGCTCAGCAACCTCGGCTTTATCTTTGGCAACCCCGGCTTATCCTCATCAATCTCGGCTCATTTGCAGAAACCTCGGCGTATCCTCAGCAATCTCTGCCGATCGTCAGTATCCTCGGCTTATCCTCATCAATCTCGGCGTATTCTTACCAATCTCGGCTTACTTCCTCAGCAACCTCGGCTTATCCTCATCACTCTCGTTTTGTCCTCATCACTCTCGGCTTATCCTCAGCAAGCTTGGCTTTCCTCGGTTTATCCTCAGTAACCTCGGCTACTCTCAGCAAACTCGGCTTTTTCTTTGGTAACCCCGGCTTATCCTCAGCAACCTCGGCTCATCCTCAGCAAACTCGGCTTATTCTCACCTCGGCTTATCCTCAGCAACCTCGGCTTGTCCTCATCAACCTCGGCTTATCCCTGTCCTTGTTTGATCTGCGGCATCCTCGGCTTATCCTCAGGAACCTAGGCTTATCCTCATCAAACTCCGCTTGTCCTCATCGACCTCGGGTTATCCTCATCAAGCTCGGCTTTTCCTCGGCTTTTTCTCAGCAACCTCGGCTTATCCTCATCAAATTCGGCTTTTCCTCAGCTTATCCTCAGCAACCTCGGCTTGTCCTCATCAAACTTGCCTTTTCGTCGGCATATTGTCAGCAACCTCGAAGTTCAGCAACCTCGAAGCTCAGCGACCTCGGCTTGCCCTCATCACCCTCGGCTTATCCCTATCCTTGTTTATCTTCAGTATCCTCGGCTCATCCTCAGGAATCTAGGCTTATCTGCACCAAAACTCGGCTTATCCTCAGCAACCTCGGGTTATACTCATGAAGGTCGGCTTTTCCTCGGCTTATTGTCAGCAACCTCGGCTTATCCCCATCAATTTCGGGTTGTCCTCGGCTAATCCTCGGCCTATCCTCGGCCTATCCTCGGCCTATCCTCGGCTTGCCCTCGACCTCTCATAAGCAATCTAGGCTTATCCGTGATTTCTGTCACGGTCCCAAATGATGTCATTGCGCTATTCATGAGAGAACATGGACGAATCGGCAAGCTTAAGCGATCGTGCGTAAAGCGGTGTTTTGCACTTGAGCGAGAGGCTCGAAACTTGCCAAACAACCGGAAAACGGTCAGTTGGTGGGTGCTCAAGGCAACCAGCCTCTGAATCATCCTCACCATAACTGAATATGCGCAAGAACCGCAAAAGAAAGTAGGAGGGTCATGTGTACTCACTACAAGATTCTTCTCCTCTCTTTCTCTGTTGCATACATAGTGGTGGCGACGATCTAAGAGAATCGATATACAAGTGAAGGTACGCATACAGGAGGGTCAAAATCGTTTTGTGACGGCCATAAAAAATTCATATGCGAGAGAAAGTACGCATATAGGAGAGTCAAAATCGTTTTGTGATGGCCATGGAAAATGCATGTAATACTACTCGGCGCCGTACGAAGAACATGTCCTCTCGATTATTTACAATTAATTGCAGAAGGGTCCGTCCCTCTACACCAAAAAGGGGCAATGTCCGGAGCCCCAGGTGATGTGGTACTCATCCAATGTTTACCGTGGTGCCACGTCATCTTGTCTCGGAATCCCCCACCGCTATCTAAGGCCATCCTCGATCGTAGAAACGCACGTGATGATGGGGGCATTTCTGCATTTTCAATGCGTATCTCCCCGCGCCCCCCTGACAAACAACGCCGCGACGCTTTGTTTTTTTCTTCTTGCGATGCGTGTATCTTCGCCCACCCCTGATCGACAAAGAAGGCGAACGCGCCATTTTGTTTTTTTTTCGATGCTTGTCTTCCCTTGACAAAGCAGGCTAACATGCTGATCTTCTTCACTTCCTCTTTTTTTATTCCGTCACGCACCTTTCATTCGTCATCTGGCATAATAGGTCTCCACACCAAGACGCGTGACGAATGTATTTTTTTTCCGAACCGAACGAACGTAGACATCACTAGTGTTTTCACGCTGTTCAAGTGCTCAACCCCGCACTAGTTACCGGGTGGAGTTCGATTCTTGCTCTGGAGTGAACAAAAATATCGCAAAAATCGCAACCGCAGGCGGACAAAAAACTTCCTGTGTTAGCGAGGGCTTCCATGCGAAGCAGGCGAGTGGCGACACCGTGTTGACACCGCCTTACCACTCCCAAGCCCCTTCAAATACTCGAGTGTCCACAGAACCGACCGTATCCAACCGGCAGTGCACTTAACACGCCAGGTTGGATGCGTTCGGTCCTGTTTAAAGTCGCGTGATGGAGGGAGTTCGGGAGCGGGAAGGCGGTGCCAACACGGTGTCGCCTCTCGGCTGGCTCATGTCGTGCTCGGATACCGCCGTTTTTGTCCTGTACAATGTGACTGACACCGGCTGGTGCGTCCAGAAATCGTACTGAAGTAGGGTCCCTATTTAGTGCCGATGCCCGGGTTAGTGTCGGGCACATCTCTGGGCACGAGTGTCCACTCCCATGCTAAAACCTATTTATCTCTGTTCTGAAAAGCGCGGGTGTCGGGTAAGTGCTGGTGAATTTTCTGGGCATACTGGCACTTAACAGGGACCTCTACTGTACACCGAAAGGTCTAAAAGGCTGACGTCGTCCAATCCAGAATAGAAGTACCTGATTAAAAAGAAAATAAACTGCGGTAGCTGGTGTCTTCATATTATAAAACTGTTCCGACCTCTCTCTATCCACAACCTCTATATCTGTCCGTACCGCGGTGGACAACAAGCAGTTTGCTCGTTGTCTGTCACGCGTGAACCAAACGCCTTGTTGCGGCACGGGGTGAGGTCCAAAAGACCGACTGCAACAGAGAATATATGTGATTACAAAAAAAAAAGATTCGGTGGAAAGCAATTGTTTCGCTCTCATTGTCCGTCACGCGTGCACGAGGCTTGTTGCCGCACGGGGTAGATGGCTGCTGCCGGAGGAAAGTGGGGCCTCCATCCCCACCCTCCGGGTGGGCGCCGCGCCGCCACCGCCACGCCCTCCATGACCCTCTTCCAAACTTCGCTGCCATCGTAGAGGAGTCCTATCCCGGGTTCGGAAAGTCCCCGGCTCGGTCGACCCTCGTTCCTCTTGAGGTGTTGTCCAACGCCATCCGGAGGCCAATGTCAAACTCCGTGGACGTGTGGAGGTTGACCACCTTGTAAAAAAGCACGATGACTACCAGACCACAACTCAGCCTCTAGGCCTGCTAAAAAAGGAACAGAAGTTGTAGGTTTTGGTGTTTCGCCAGGTATTCCACGCAGGAGGGTTGATATACTGTTCTCCCGGCAGACCACCGATAAGTCGCAAAGGCGGAACATATTCGAGATGAACGCACTCCCTCACGTCGGTGATGTGTAGTTATTGACTATTGCCTCAGATGGGGTTCGTTCGGAGGAAGGGAACGGTGTTTTCCTGTGCATGGTTATGGTAGTGGGGAGGTGTGTCATCCGATGCGCGATAAGCAGCTCGTCTCTCCGCTCGAATAGCCCCAATAATACTCATCTACCATGTCAGCCATCCTCAAACCAGGAACAAGCTGGATGAGTTAGAAAAGCGACGCACGGTTGTTTTAGGGCGTAGTGAAGAGAGGAACGCCTATCGATGACCGCACCTTTTTTTCTTCTCTTCTCCCGCGGGTGTCTTCATCCACTCACTCACCCAGCTGACCGTTTCACCACTGGTCCATCTTGGTTTCCGATGATGCTACTGCTGTCCTTCGTAATTTCCAGCAACTGGCAGCTCAAAGCGAGCTGGAATCGTCAGAACACCGTGTCCATGTCATGGCGGCCGACATCGCCTCCCTTCAAAGGAAGCTCGCCGAGCACGCGAACGTCATCCGCCAAGGCCGGGCGCTGGCCGACAAGGTGCGAAATTAATACTGATTGTGATTGTTAGCCAGGAGACATGAAACAAAATATTTCGTGAGAGTAAACGGTTGTGCCCAACCGCGAAAGTGTTGTAGTAGGCAACCCGCCAATGTTTCGGGAGTGATGATGTATTTTGAAGAGGATACTGTGAATAAGACTTCAAGCTGAAGAGACTCTGTTAGGAATGCAAGGGTTATCCGTTTTTCACCGTCATTGCGGTGGCAAATGGCACAAGCCTATCGGGGGAGCGGATGAGAGCACGCCGTTGAAAGGATCGTGCTGCTGCATTCTTGCATGACAACGAACATCAACACCGTTGTATCGAACCGAATAAACACTGCTCTTTGTAAAGATGTGCTAATTTTGCGATTTGAACGTCATCGCCATCTGGAAACGTTGCACTAGAGAGAAAAGTTTGGGGCGGGCGGGCAGAACACACGTGTACTTTCCTGTACCCTCCATCAAGCGAGACTTGCGCGCCGCTTCCAGGCGTAGTCCCATACTATCGTGTGTTGCGGTTTCGTTGACCATGTCGGTTCTAGAGATCCAAGTGTTCCTGTTCGTACTTCTTTGGAGAAAAAATCTTTTAAGCGGGTTTTGCCGAATAAAAGCGCGACTTGCACTTAGTCCAACGGCACCATGAAATCGTTCTGCAGTGGAAGCAAAACTAAGATGAAAGCCGGACAACCGATTCTTGTGCGCCGTTTCTATACCTCGTTCGCCGACGTCGCTTTTGCTTACTCCACCCATCTATTCTATTCGTTTCCTGGTTCGCAAAACACTGATTTTGTATGCGTCCCCCCTACCATACCAGCCTCCACTGCTGCTCGCCCCATGTGACGTACACGCAGGTCGTGGCCGCACCGGACGCAGGCACCTCGCAGGTCCAAGCCGCGCAAAACTTCAAAGAGCTGTCCGACAAGGTGGCCAACGCTCGCGGGGACAGCCGCGGGAAGAAGAGGTCGCCCAAAGGGCAGGCCGCCGCTGCGCGGGGACGGCGGCTCGGCAGAGGAGGGTCGAAGCCTCCATCGCCTTCCTCACGCGGTGGTGGCCGCCGCCGGAGCTCGGTGTTGCCGCGAGCGGGGGGTGGTGGCGGTGGTAGTAGCAACGACGGCGACGACAAGCATAAGGGACGGTCAAGTCGGAGCAGCAGAGCCTCTTTCTCGCAGCAGCGTCGCCGGAGTGTTCGCAGCAGCAAGGGCAGTAACAGCATCAGCGGTAGCAAGAACAGTAGGAGCTCGGCACAGAGGGAAGCGGTCGAGAGTTCCGGGGGGGAGGGGGGCGGCCAGCAGATTCGCTCGGCGGAGTCGTCGTCGGAAGCTGGTCTGCCGCCGCTGCTGATTGACAGAACGTCGGAAAGCATGAATTCTCAAGAGGAGCCAGCGGCGAAGGGGGTGGAGGTCTCTGACACCAACGTTGTTGCTCAAGACCGGTCGCAAGGCAACAACGGGGCTAGAAAACAACAACACCCGGGAGGGAACGGCAACGGCACTCAAGACGATGCCGTTGAACAATCTGACGTCACGGGGATGGGTCAACGGCAAGATGGTGCTCCCGGCGATACCTCAGCGGTGGAGGAAACCCTGGTGGGAAACGCACTAGACGGGGAAACGGTCCCCACTCGGCCGCCGCTGCAAGGTGCCGCTTCCACCTCCGACCTTCAAGATGGAAGCGAGATTTCCCCCCCGGGGCCGCCAAGCTCGGCAACGGTCCACACGAAACAAGAAGAAGATTCTGGTCTGGTCGACCTCGAGGGATCGGGAATCACAGGTTCCTCGCCGAATGAAACTGAACAACATGACCAAGAGCGAGAAGAAGAGCAGCTCCAGCCTTGGCCGGAGCAGCACGAAGAAGTTCCGGAGGAAGACGGAGTGTCTTTATCGGCGGTGGAAGAGGCCGGGGAAGCGGCGGCGGAGGCGGGCTTTCTGGAGGGAATTCAAGAAGAGGCGGCGGAGCCAAAGCGGGGGGCGGACGGCGGTGATGGTGGTGCTGGAGTGGTTCACCAACATGGTCCTGCAGCCACGGCTGCAATCGACTTTGTTCCGACAGAGAGATCACTTGCTGCCTATTGCCAGGTACGCACGATCTAAACGCCCGTACCGGGGGTGTTTTGAGCTGTTTAGACCTCAGGTTCTTTGTTAAGAGAGGGATCGGCCGAGCTACCGGGTGCCTTATCAAACCACGAGGACCAATTGGTCTATCTGTTTTCGAGTGTTGAACGGCCGGGTTGTTCGACCTGTGGGGCTGGTCCTTTCGATAAACGAAAATGGGTTAGTCGCGAGCCACGGGTACCACAGGGAAGAAACTCAATTGGGTACAATCCCTACGTTGCATTACAACGTAGCGTCAACAGCGTGTCAGAGTACGTCCACATGCAAGGTTTATGTTTGTCTCCAGCAAGCCCTCGGTTTTGACCACGTTCGCGAAACAGGCGGCGGCACGGTGCAAGCTGGCTATCGAGGCGTTCGAGGCCTCATCCTCCTCCGATTCTTCGTCCGAGCTAGACTCTGACTCCGGGGATGATGACAACGCGGCAAGCGAAAATGACAAGCACAAACAGCGACTGGTCGAACGCTACGCGGATCTGACAGACGCCATGATGGATTGGGGCGTAGAGGTGAGTCGACCACCGCACTTCCAGATCTATATGCGGCGACGAAAATTATCCCCCCGCCCTCTTGCTCCCCTCTCGCCGCGGCCACCGCCACGAAAGTAGCATTTCTGATCGCAAAAGGTGGATGCCCAATCGATTTAGTATCCATCACAACGACGTGCCAGCCTTGCAGGTATCCTACAGTCAGATACCCCTTTACTTGTGGTCGGAATTCCTACCGGGGGCCTGACCTTAATTTCGTCGCCACCTCCCTTGCGCGTTTCCGGACACCTTCCCTTTCACGTGTGCACATCTTTCCGTACGGCCTGTGCAAACGGACTAACTCCCTGCTGCTCCGGACATAAAGCCACACCCCCACGCTGTCCGACAGGCGGCCCAAGCTCTATTGGTAGAGGTGACCAAGACCGCAGCCAAGCACCGGACGATCTCGGCGTGGACGAACGCGGTGCTGGAACCCGGCAGAGACAAGAGCAGCAAGCGCGGTGGCGGTCTCAAGGAGTCGCAGCAAGCGAGGCAGGACAGGGCGACGCTGCTTCAGACCGAGAAGGTGTCCCCGCTGGGGTTGAAACGGGGTTGTGTTTTTGCCGGATTTCATCATTCGGCCTTTCTCAGAATAACAGCATTGGTTCTAGTTGTGAAGAATGAGCGATAGACTAATTGTCCGACGGGGTCACTTCCGTCGCGTTACTTCGTAATGTTGAGATGAGTTGTGGCTGAATTGTGAAATGGTGACGATTGCGTTGCGCATCTTTCAGCAGTGCATGGCCGTGGATCACCATGTTTCGTATCGCACCGCCTAAGCATGGGGAATGAGACCTCGTGCCCTTGCACCCCCCTCTTTCCAAACCAAAATCGATCCACCTGCTAGGCCGTGCTCCACGGGGTTGTTGAGGCACTCGGAGGGTGGGAGGCAGCGGTTTTCCTGGACTCTGGCGTGGCCAACCTAGATGTTGACGTGGCCGCTTGGCCCATCGAAGATCAAGTAAGACAACATCGTGTTGTGCCGTCGTCCACAATAGAGAGATCTTCTTTGCTGCATCAACGACGTAGACACTATGCTCGTGAAACTTGAAGCTTGACAATCTTTTCGTTGAGCGCATCCGTAAATTCTTGGCCGTCAAGGTCATATGGATATTTTCGCCAACAATGAGTGACCGCGCGGCGGATTCGGCGAATTACTAGATCGGGCAATCGGTTGTGAAAATAGTTTAGGCGATCCAATCGCATGTTCCGAACAGACACGCTTGTTGAAAGTGGTGCGTTGGGCTCCCTATCGCTGCATGTACAACAAGATGTTGGTGGAGACGCTTTCTCGCATTGCTCGAGTTTTCTTGTTAGGCCCGCCATACCCAACCGCCAATCGTCGTGTATCCTGCAAACCCACATATGTGCGAACCTACTTGTAGTAATTTAAGCGTAGCCAGCTCGTACAAATACATACCCACGCTACGTTCAGTCTGTCGGCACCCATCTATGCATAATCACCATATGTGCAGTTGGCCATATTGACGGCCCTGAACGATCATCTACGCGATGAGCTGGAGGAAAAGGAGACGAGGCACGACCTGGCCGTTGGCGATATCCTCGGTCGGTTCCACGCAGCGCAGAAGGAGCTGGAGCAGCTACGTTCGGAACGGGAGTTGCATTTGTCGACGGTCAAGGTGTGTGCGCGTGACCCGCATAAATACGTGTATTGCTTTGCCGTGTTACCGTTGGGTTGGCTTAGATCCGTTCCTCGGCACGGCAAGACCCATGTGGTTGTATCCACACCCTGCAAAGCGAAACACTAGCCAGACTCAAAAAAGCAAGATAAAACGGGCGCGTGTTCAGGACGTCGCTTACTCTGAGCACACGCCTCGAGAAGCGTTCGTCGTGAAGGTGTTCATAGCGCAAACTCCGCGGTGTACGAGCAAGCAGAACTGAGTGGAACCAGCCTTGTTTTCAAGAGGTTCTTGGGATGCAGCTCACCGTTCCTCTCCTAAGGCAACTACCTCATGGAACTTCTAACACGTGCCGACTCTACCCGAAACCGGTCGTGCTTGGGCATATCTCTTGACTCGACCTGCTACATATTGCTTTGTGTATTTCACCTGGCGTCGTCTCGCGCAAGCAACAGGCTCCAAAGCACCCCCACTCCCCCCCGGTGTTTGCCATCGGGGTTGGGTTTTCGTCGCTTGGGAACGACGTTGTAAAACAAGCCGCCCCCCCCGGTGTTTGCCATCGGGATTGGGTTTTTGTCGCTTGGCAACGACGTTGTAAAACAAGCCAATTCACTCCGTGAACTCGGCAACCAGGTTACCGTTTTTTTTTTACCTCCGTTTTTTTTTTGGCGGTAATCATAATGGTGGTCGAGTAGATCATGTTGTGCGGGGTCGAGAACCCTCACTCCGCGCAAGGGGGATGATCGCACCACGTTGTGTTAAAATGGTCAAGCACCCTCGAGGCAGTTACACAGTGCTTACAACTGTCTCTGGAAGTGAAAGCACCAGAAAATAAATTAATTCATACGCAGCTGTCATCCGTACGCAAGGAAGTAAGCACAAGATGCCGAACACCCTTAGCAGGATGCAGCGCACCCTTCATGCGACTCGCCGAATATCTCACGGCGCTTCGCGCTTGGTGATGTGAGAGCCTGGTCCGGTGAGAACCCGGCGTGCTCCGTCCCGGCTTTGTAGGGATGCGAGGTCAATGGTCTAACGACTACGGCATGCACGACTATGAGTACCCCCCCCCCCCCGCATGCGAATATGGATATGATTCATCCGCTGCGCTGGTGATTTTCGAAGTACTTCACCTTTGATTCTGGACGCCTCGCCCTCCGCCATCATCGACAGTTTCCCGAGGCAACTCCAGAGGCCGCCGCCCAACGCTTGGTGGTGGTGGAGGGGAATGAGCCCTCGAAGGTGCCGTCGACGACGACGATGGGACGAGAGGGTGCCGATGCGGAGAACGTAACCGGCCCCGTTCGCGGTGAGATTTATAAAATGCGAGTTTTCTTGAATAGTCGTGAGATTGTCGTGGTGCGTGCGGAAGGCCCCATCACAGCGTGCGCGAGAGGTAGATACCCCGGCGTACGTCATATCGCCTGCTTGGTAGCACCGTGAGAGAGTTGAAAAACGAGAGCGGCAGCATGAAACACGTGTGGCTGACGTAGACGGGGAGCCCACGAGAACTATGACAGCGGTTGAACGTGCGTCAGTCAACGTGACCGATAGGTTTGTGCTCGGTAGGCGTATTTGTTTGTCTTTTCTTGGGCGTTTACAAAAAAATAGGCGAACGTTGCACATTCAAAAAAAAAAAAAAGACATTTAAGGGAATTGAAACATTAAATAGGCGAACCTCGGAGACGATAGGCGAACCCCGGAGGAGCACTTTTAAGGGAAAATTGAAGTATAGTCATAGTGTAGGCGCATCATTTGCACTATCACAAGCAAGCCGTATTGAAATCCGTATATGTGGTCGAAAAGAAGAGTGGTTTTCTTTGGTGGAGCCCCGTGGGTGCTTGGGGGGGGGGGGGGGGGGGGGGGG
>CACKRE030002704.1:283040-298111 GCA_902602495.3 Ectocarpus sp. CCAP 1310/34 | reverse complement strand
CCCCCCCCCCCCCCCCCTCGCCGCTGCCCACCGTCGACGTCCGACGGGGGGAACGCGACCTGCCCGATCACCCGAAGAAAGGAGCATTCTACCACTCTCACGCCCCCTGCCCCCGGCCCTCCTCCGACAAACTCGCACTCGAACGGGCTGAACCCGTACCTCAGTGCGTAGAGCAGGCAGCCCAGACTCCAGACGTCGGTCCTCTGGTCCAGGCATGCGTCGCTGGCGACGTCGAAGAGCTCGGGCGCGCGGTAGGGCATGGTGGAGTACACGGCGGCCTCGTCCTGGGCGGCCAGGGCTTCGGTGCGGCCCCGAACGCGGCGCTCGGCCGCGGCCACGCTCCCGAAGTCCATGAGGACCGGGGTGCCGTCTCTACTCATCATCACGTTCTCCGGCTTAATATCTCTGTTTGGCGGGGGGAAGGAGAGGGCCAACGAGGTCATGCTTGAGCTGGAGAAAACTTTGTTAGTCGTAACAAGCTTTGGACATGAGCGGTGGCGACAAGACTGGTAGAGGTGGCGGCGATGGCATGCAGCAGCAGCAGCAGCCAGCAGCCAGCAGCGTACCGTGTGCAATATGCCTGCGCGTCTGCCTGACCGCCGCACGTTGGCTGGTCGCGAAAAATTCGTCGGAACCGACGAGAGGCTCAACACGCACAACGAGACTCTTGTCGCAAGGACCAAACACTACCCACGCAAGGACGCATTCCACTTTCGTCACGACGCTACAGCAGTACCTCGAATGCAGGCAAGTGGACAAGGCAAGAGACACACCACACCCAGATAACGACAACATATCGTTAGCCTTCCTTCCTGAAAGCACACCGCACCTGTGCGCCCACGGTGGCGTGTGCTGGTGGAGAGCCTCTACCCCACGGCACACTCCAGCAAAAATCACGAGGGCTTCCACCTCTCCTAGCGGCGGCCCGCCCCCGAGTAATCGCGTGTCGATCACGTCTCTCAATGAACCTTTTCCCGGAGCAGGGGACAAGGGCAAAGACTTTAAGCGATATTACACTCACGCAGATGCCTTTCACCGCTTTCAACCAAGACCACACGCGAAGCACTTGTGATACGCGTACCCTCCACGGTCGATTCGACGGGTACCGTGCGTTCGTGGTTTCGATACCTAACGCACACCGAGCAAGGCAAGCCGGCTGACTACTGTGTACCTAGTGGGCAGCGAGAGATCACGACGGGATAAGGTACAAACACACCAGCTCACGCTTCGTCGCTCGCGCGAATGGACGCCACACTCTTCTCCGAGAAGCCGCCCGGCAGAGGTTACCTATTCCCCGGCGTCGGAGCGCCATTCAGCGTGTGTACAAATGCACGGGGAAGGAGAAAGCGGCGGAAATCCCAAACCCCAAAACGCGGCAATAACAACCTCTACACGGGTTGGTACAGTTACAACAAGAGGGAGATTGCCGAGCAACAAAGAGGAAGGAGGTCCGGCCTGAGCACTCAACTGCCGTGAACACACAGCGACAACAGCAAATAGACAACGCAGCTTCCAGCTACGACTAATAAGAGTTCAACCTCACGATCCATCAACGACAGCAAAACAAAATGAAACTCCCAGGTACAACTCTAATAGAATGAAACTCACGATCCATAAAGGGGAAGAGGAGGAAGGCGGTCTCTCCTTGAGGGACCCGCACGAAGGCCCAGTCCTTGAGCGGCATGAGGTTCGGGTGCGAGAACTCCCGGTGCGACCGCATCTCCGACACCGCCAGCTCCCTCTGCTCGTCCACCTGTGAGGCGCCACATCACGGCAGGCAGAACGGTGCAACCTTGCGTTCACGATTCTTGGCTTTCGCAAAGAGGAGTTGGAAAGATGACACGAAGGGACATAATACACACACATTGACTGCTGGCGCTGAGGTACTTTCATTGGGCAGCCGGTTAGCCGTGGTCGATGCTCAGTCTAAAGCGCCCACGATTGCACACGGACACAATGGCAGACCCAGCACACATCGTCTGCCGTTCCAACGGCATTGGCTCTCATCCTGGACATCGCGAAGGCTTCGCTGTCGCCGCCGCCCCGATGGTTCCGTTGATCTCCCCCTTTCCCTTAGCCCCCCCGCCCTATCTCCCCCTCCATCATACGACAACGACGACGACAACAATCGAAGTGTGTGGTGTGTGGGGTGTCGTGCCCTCTTTCGCTCTCACCTGACACAAAACCTTCTTGAGGGCGTACTGCTCTCCGGTGGAGGTGTCGGTAGCCCTATACACGAACGAAAAGCCTCCCTCTGCTATCGGCGCGGTGCGATACCTCACCCTGTTTTTGTATTGTTTTTTATTTTTTAAGGGGGAGGGCGTGTTGGGGCATCCCCCGGGGGGAAGGGGAGGCGAACTTAACGTGAAGACCCCCAACATTAACATTGTACATAGGGAAGGAAGGAAAGGAAAGGGCCAAGTACGCAGCGAGAACGATTGCTGTTGAGATTTGGGAGCTGATATCTTGTTTCGCCGTCTTTTGGCTCGCTTCCCCCCCAGCCTCCCCATCCCCTCTCGCCATCTGTTTTTATGTACATTGAAACTGACGCCAGCATGTCTCCACTATTCGTTGCGCCAACACTGGCGTACATACGACTTACAGTATCGCGGAACTGCGCCGACTAACGTTGCGCGGGGAATTGAACTTGAAAGAAGTGCAAACTGGTCATGCATATGCTTGGTCATATGCATACGCGAATTTACGGTACGGCTGTTGCAGGAGACAACAGAGGGTTCAACAAGAGAACTCCAGCTGAGAATTTCCGCACGAATGTACAGCTGGAAGTGCCTGAAGGTGTACACGCTGAGAACGTACTCGCAAGGACGGTGGTGGGCATCCGACCACATGAACACCAACTCCAATATCTCTAAACGCTGGAGTTCTTTGTCACAAAACACAGATTCACAGCTGTGTCACGATACTGCGTGTTGCCGTTCCGTGCAAAGAAGAGACCGTTCGTGCAAAACCGAGGCGACGCATAAGCAGTTGCGGGCAGTCAGCCAGTCGGTATGTTTCATCCCTCCGCACTCCCGCCAACACACAGCAATACGGGAGAAAACCTCACGTCTCGCCAACAACCAGCAAAAGAGAAGTAAAATCTGCGGCGCTGTACAATTGTGTTCGTTTGCCCTTTACCTTGTCCCATTGTCGAGGGTGATGGTGCTGTACCCGGGGCTGCCTGTGAGCGTCCTTAGCGGCGCCAAGAGCGCCAGTATCACGTCCCAGATGAACCACATCACGAGGCGCGCCCGGTCCACCAGCATCAACGCGCACCAGTCTCTCCTGTTGCTGTGCAAGCCCCCCTTCGCGGTCCTGCGGACAAGGCCACGAGCGCCAGACAACAATTAGAGCATGCAGCGCGCGGAAATCATATGAATAGAGCGCCGCTGTACCGCAGTAATATAATGCACTTGCATGACAACCACAGCAAGACGAGCGGTTTGCTAGGTCATACGCATATGACAGCCAGCTCGCTTGACTCTGTGGCAAACGTCGTGTACGATTTGACTAACTACTACCGAAGTAGGCGACAACAGGTTGGCCGCACGCGTCGTCAGCGTTCACCTTGAGTACAGCTCCGACATAACCCCGACTTGAGTGTACAGTTAAAAGGCAACACCGCAGACACACACAGCGCCCTGGCGCCGCTCTGCGCTGCACAGGCTGTTCCTGCGACAAGTCAAAAGCGGCCCCGCAGCTGAACATACATCCCTGCCCGCTCTCTCGCACCGCTTGCCGCTCTGCAGAGCGGACCTGTGGGACAGCGAACTACACAACTACACACCCTCTGACCACGGCAGGCAGAGAGTCCACACCACACGTGGAGAGCGTGTAGCATGTGGACGGAGACCGGTAGCTTGACAGAGCTGGCCTTCCCCGTGATGGTTGTCGCGATCGCCTCCGGCGTGTCCCTGCTGTGCACGGTCCTCCTCTGGCGCACCCAGAAAGTCTGTCGCGACACCGCCGCCTGCTTCGACCGCATCGAAATGGTGGGCTTCCGAAGGTCAGCCAGCAGTCGCAACCGAACAGCAGGAGGGGTTCCGACCCCCCCCTCCTATGTGACCCCGGTTGGGTCGTCTAGATGGTAGATGGAGGATAGGGGCCAGAGGGGCAGACGATGGGAGCTAAAAAAAGAAGAAGAAAACTGGCGGTGCAAATGAGCGGTTTCAAAGATCAAAGTACTTTGTGCCGCGCAGTCTTTGCTCCCGGCATTTGGTCATGTTCAGAGGTTTGCGGCGACTACCATTATGCTCGATACTTTTGGCGGAAAGGCAAGGGCATTACCTAGTCTACACGTGTATGACGTGTGTGTCGTTCTTTCATCTGCATGTGCATACCGTAGGTTGCATAAGATACCACACCCGTGTGATAACATTTTCGGGGGGACAAAATCACCCGGGTGTGGTACTCTGTAGGGGGTGTGATATCTTATGTCACCGGTGTGATAAAGTGCACTCACAGAGCCCCACCAACAGGGGGTGTGATAACAATGGGGTGTGATACCGTTGCCCGTGTGATGAAGCGCGCACGCAGGACCCGGCCTGCCGGGGGGGTGATAGCTAATGTCGCCCGTGTGGTTGCAGTGCGCCCACAGGACCCTCCCTACCTACGGGGATGTGATAATAATGTCACACGACATGCAGCTCAAAGGAGGCACCGGCCTGCAAAGGGCGTGAAGGGGTGTAAAACAGGTGTGATAGCTAGGGTGGCTCACGCCACTCCATCACGCACATGCTTTCCTACGTGTATTTTGGCAGTATCCTTTGGAAATTCTTCGCATACGTACACAACGAACGAGTAGTACAGATTCCTCATAGCGGTTGTGTCGGTGTTGTGTGCGACAAAACGACAGTACACAGGTACCTGGACGACGCAACGACTTGCAAGACTTGCGTTCACCACTCAAGCTGGGACCACATAGGACGCAAGCAAGTGTCAGCTACATATCAACCAAAGCCAGAAACTGCATCCAAAGAGGACAAGCGACTACCTAAACATATGAAACACAGGACGAATTGGCTCGAATCGCAGCTTTGGTTGACTTGACCATGGCATGCAACTACGGTAGGTAGATACCAGACGAGACACTCAGTCTATGCAAACAACGTCCGCCCCCGGCAAGTCTGCCATGACCTCAACCTCCGGGTCATCGATGCCTTCGCCATCTCCCGTGCTGTCATCGTCGTCGATTTCCAATGCCTCCAACAAGTCTGCCATCGTCTCCCCCTCCTCCGATGGGCCAGCCTCCTCCACGCCGGCAGCGGCCGCGTCGCCGTCTGCACGAAGTGGTGTCCCTTGAGCGTCGGAGTTGAGCTCCTTTTTGGCCCACGCCTCGTCTTCAGACCCATCGAAGGCAAGGGTCATGCCAACCTTCCTCCAGCTCGAACGGATGCTCTCAGGGTCCACGTTATCCCACGCTTTCTTCACACACTGCGCGAGCAATCCCCTCGATGGGGGCTTCGGGTAGCCGCGGTCGTTGCGCACGGCGTCGGTGGAGGCCATGCGGTCGCCGTACAGCCTGGACATGTTGGACTTGAAGAGTTTGTTGATAAGTCCATCGCAAGGCTGGATCTTGGGCGTTAGGCCTCCGGGAACGAAAAACAGCTTTGTGTTGGACTCGTCCATCGCTTCCTTGCACAGGGCTGTCTTGTGCACGGTGTAATCGTCCCGCGATAGCAGCGTGTCCGGCTGACGGTAGTTGCCCAGGACCCCCTCACGACCCGGGCGCCGGTTCCATACTTGGGGGAGCCAAACATGCCTGAATACGCGCTGCGTGTGCCACGCCTTGTCGTCCACGGCGTACACAACGCTTTGAGGGTATGCTACCCCCTTCTTGTCCTTGCCCACCTTAAACTCTCGTCCGACGCTGTTTGCAGCGGGGGTTTTTCCCGGCGCCGTGGGCTTACCCTTGAAGATGAGCAGCGGCGGGAGTTTGCCGCCCTTCATGTTTGCTACAAGCACGGCAGTGATCCGCAACTTTTCCTTTCCACCGGTTTTGATGGCCACCTCTTTCTGACCGGTGTGCTGCGAACGACAAAAAGCAAAAGCAAAAAGCAATAGAGAAAGCAGAGGCGACGAAAGAAGTTCATTTTGTAGATAAGAATGACAGCTCTTCACGCACAAAGTATCATAATGGTTTTGCAGTACAGTGATGATGGAAGCGAATGGTAGGAAAAATCTAACGCGGCATAAGCACAATACCAACGTCGTCTAGCCATACTGGCTGGACACTTGAGTAGGTATACGGCAGGAAATATGGCATCACAATGCCCACTGTTTGCAAGTAATGCCAAGAAACAAGACAGGCACATGATTCAAAGCAACACTATTTGTACTCACCGCCACGGTCGACGTGCCAGCGACCTTCATCCACACAGCAGTTTCATCCATGTTGTAGCTCTGCTCCTCCTTGAACAACAGAGGTGGCTTCGAAGGCGCACTGCTCGCTGTACCCCCCGCGCCCCGTCCTCCCCCACGGTCAATTCCTCCGTGACGAAGCGCCCTCCATTTCTTTGCGGCTTTCATGGCAATCGCAGGCCACCCTGAAGGGAGTTTTTGGCCTTGCCTGGTGACCGCCCGGAATGACAACCGGTTCTTCTTGGAAACCACCTGCACCAATGAATCTGCTTGTTGCGGTACTTCCTACTGCCCTCCAGGTCGTTCATTGCAGCCCTCGCGCCGAACCAAAGAGAGTTAAGCGATGCCGCCTTGTTCCTGATCATCCTTGTAGAGACGCGGGCGGAGATGGCTTCCGAACGAAGGTCGTTCATCCAGTCGAGAAGTTCGAGCTCGGCCTCCGCGTTTGACCGAGCCCTCCCCGTTTTTAACGACTTTGCGCTCCGGGCTTTTTGCGTGCCTTTGGGCCCGAGCTGGTCTGTCTTTTCCAGCTGCTTCTCGTATTTCGTTCTGTCTTTTATCAACGCTGAAGAATGTCATCTTCTCGGGAATCCTAACCACTCGTTGCGCATACGACACACCGATGGTTCCATTAGGCCCCTGCGCTCCCGGGCTTTGCATGGTCGCGTACTTAATGGTGGTTACTTTGAGTTCCAAATCGTACCGCTTGCGTTTCTGGCCACCACCAAACTTCATGGGGAAGTTCGGTGGCTCCAATTCCAGCGGCTCTCTCTTCCTGTTGCCCCTGCCCTTGCCCTCAGCCGGCGTGCCGTCGAGACGCCCACCGAAACCATATGTCCACTCCTCTGACTCTCCAGGAAACATGGTGTCGGCGACGGGCGCCGCTGCGGCTGCTGTCGTCGGTGCTTCAGGCAGCTGCACGTTCCTGAAAAGCGCATGAGTTCGAGGAAGCAACGAAACATGTAGCATACGTGTCGTTAAGTGCAGTGTCCGTAACAATGCGCTCGCTCCAACGACCATCAGACAAACGTACCAAACATACGATGGCTATCGGATAGCTCTGACAACGCCCACCAGGTTGAGAGTCATGGCGTCCACGCTTGCAAGGTACAGAGGGTGAGCAGCTGACGCCACCTTTTTCGCATCTCACACAAACAGGCACGAACTGCTGTCGAGGTTATGTTTCTATTTGCACGTGTTGGGTGCGGGTTTCGCAGTCTTCCCACCAAAACATCACAAACACAAAAAAAACGTCATGCGGAAACGTGTCGTGTGTGTGTGAACGAGAGAGCAAGTAAACATTACGCCTACACACAATGATATCTTTGAACAACAAGTCAAAATAATGTGTACATGTCAAAATACAGTGAGGCGAGCGCGACGACACGACGTGAAAATCACGTTATTTTTTCCATCTGGTAATCGATCAGGCAATCAGGCGTGTCCTGCTTCTTGGTTTGCTTGAGCCATGAGAATCCTCACAAACACCCAGGGGCTGCAAACTGCAAGACGCTCTGCGCACACCTTGTTTTGATGTAGACGTCGCCAGACTTCGCGTGCCTGCCTCAAAACTCCGGCATGTCCTTCCCTGGCTCTGCCCACAAGGGCTTGTTGGTGCACGATGGTTCTCCGCAGCGCGGTGCTGCTGCAGGGTTCTCGGCAGTAGCCGCGCTCAGGGTGTTGGTGGTTGGCGAGAGAGCTGCCTTTTCGGCTGCGGGTGTGGGTGCTGTGAGACTCTTAACAGTAGGTTCTGCTTCGCGGGTTTCAGCGGCACCCGCGGTGGCAGGCGCAGCCGGTGCTGTGGGAGTCTCAGCAGCGGTGGATTCTGTTGGGCGGGCCTCAGCAGTACGTGCGGCGTCATGCGCGGCTGTTGAGGGAGTCGTCCCAGCAGCCCCACGTTCCCCCGGGGCGGGTTCAAAGAAGGACGCGATGGAGCGTGGGGCCGCCGCTGGAGTCTTTCCCACTGCAGGCTGAGTCGCGGGGCTTTCAGCAGGGTTGCTAACTGCACCACCCTCCACGGCATTGTTGGCCTCCATGGCCTTTTGCGAGTAGGTTGCTGCTTGTGATATCATGCCCTCACGTTGTCACACCGTGTGATAAGCGGGGGCTCCGTCGATAAAATGCGGCCCAACTTCAGGGGTGTGTGTATCTTGTGTCACCGTGTGATAAAATGACGCTTTTTCCGGGATTGAAAAAAAATAGCACACGGGTGTGGTATTGTGTACGTTTTCTGAGAGAGTGTGGTATCTAATGAAAATGTGACATCTTAAGCAACCTACGGCACACACACAACTCCGATCTTTGTAGTGGCCTGTGCTTTGAGGTGCACCAGTCGGCGCCATACATCGTTGGGTCATCGCCCGGGAGGCTCTCTCTTGTATGTGCGTTTCGCCCAAAGTCCACATCTATCTCGAGCTTATTCCGCGGACAGCATTACTTGGTGTAGAAGAGTCAGCCATTTTTTTGTCTTCACACGATTCAAAGTGCCGGTCGCCCAGTTGGTCTAGATGGTATCCTCAAAACCTTCTAGGTAGACGTCAGGTCAGGGGTTCGAACCCCGGCGTAAGCGAGCTTTTCTTGCAAAGTGTGTTTTTCTCTCGCTTCCGCTCCTGGTCGAGTGGATAGCGCTAGTTTGTGCGTACATAAGAGGGAAGAGAGTGCTGAACTCTTCTCGCGTTAAAAATCGAAGGCAAAGTGTTGCAGGAGGGGAGGGTAAAGAGGGGCTATTCTGTGTGGCCACGGGTTGGAGTAAACGGCACTAGTGCTGTGAGCGCTGATTTGAAGTGAAGACAAAAAAGAAAAGAAAAGAAGATGGCAGTGTTCGGATCCACCTCGACGATGCACACACGTGTTGCTTCCGAAGACCGGACCTAGGGATACGCTCCAAACCATTTCTACAAGCGTCCACACACAGACGGTAGCTCGTAAGTCCCGAAGGGGTGTTATTTCATCCATCCGCTCACGCTCTGTTGGTACTATTTACTATAGTAGAAGTAGACCGGGCTGAGAGGGCCAACACACGGCACAACCGGAGGCGAAAGAGAGAGCTCGACTCAGCAGGTCGTTCGTCACCTCGCACCCCGGTGTGTGCGTGTTGCTTTTGCTGTACTATACGGCCGTTTGTCGTGGGGCAAAGAGGAGGAGTGTACGACGACACTATAGTTGAAAGATGTATTTGCATTGCGATTGCTACCGGTATGCAACTTTTTCGCCTGTACTTTGGAAAAAGTGACATTACTTTGTTTCTCGCACCTCACTCCCTCCCCTGTCTGCAATACTCTTGCCCAACTCCATGCCTCTGCGAACAGCGACCCCCAGCTGCGCGCTCTGGACAAGTCCATCGCTCTGTCGGTGCCGCCGCTGCCGCCGCCGACGGCGGCGACGCCGGGGGCGGCGAGGGCGGTGCTACCCCGAAAGAAGCCGTTCGAGAAGGGCCTCGTGCTCATCGGTGGGTTCGGAGACATGCCCTGCATGTGGGAAGGGCTGGCGGAGAGAGCTTCCAAGGCCGGGTGGTACACGCTGGCTCCTCGCACGCCCGGCTGGGGCAGGACCGACTTCAGAGAGGCCAACAAAGTTTGTTGGACAGAGTGAGTTGTCTTCTTCTCGTCCTCCGGGTTTTAGAGCGACGGTTCGGGGGCTGGCGAGGAGACCAGTTACCGTCCATCGAGATGGTGCGTGATGTAGTTTTTTCTCGTTAGTTTTCACGTTTTTTCCTCTCCGCTGTTTCTCGTGAGGAAGCGCTCCCGGATGGGAGGGATTTGCTGATGTTGTGACACGTTTTTTTGTTTGTTTTCTTGGCCGTGGGGGATCGGGGGCCAGGAACGTGTACACTCGAGAGGTGAAGAGTCGCTGATAGTGCGGGTCAGGCGTTGGGCTTAATAGACTCGAGAGGTCACGAGTCCCTGATGGTTGGCTGCGTCCTTGCCAACAGCGTCGTTTTCCGCCCTTGTGTACGCCACTTCGCCGAACAACCTTGACGATAACGGCATTCGCACCTCTCACTTGCCCATGTTTGTCGTGTGTCGCATTCTGCTCCAGATGACGAAAGGAGACTTTGCGTTTGCCCCTCTCCCCCCCCCGCTTCCTCTGCCGCACCCACCCACCCACATCACCTCTTGCCCCCCTCCCGTCCCCCCCCCCACCTCTCCGCTCGCGTCAAATTTTGCGACCAAAACACACACCGGTGATTGAAAAAATGCGCGCTTGCACGTAAAAAAAAAAGTTGGGTGCTGGCGTGCCGGGACGGCCTAGCGGTGGCGCGGGGGCTGTGCGACGAGGTGACCGTGGTAGCCCACAGCACGGGCGCCCCCGTGGCCGCGTTGGTGGCCGAGACCCAACCTATCGATCGGCTCATCTTCACGGGACCCAACTTCCTCTCGCAGGCGGGCGATCGCTGGTGAGCTTGGCTTGGGTTGCGTAGGATACCACACCCCCAAATGGACCGATTTTTTAGTTCTCTTTAGCGTCACGACGAAAGGATGCCAGGATGAAATGCATATATTTTCGAGACGATTTCTACGCCGCCATTTTCGACACCGTGAGTGTTTTTGCTGCAGAGCGATGGAGCTTTGAATATGGGCCCAGGGAGTGCACTATCTTGCGCAGCATACGTGTTTTTTCGCAGTAGTCACACACGCAAACACCGCCGTTCCGCATGCAGCTTCATGTGCTATTTGTTTCTGTTTTTCTTTCCGTGGATGAATGGTAACTGAGACGAGCGAATGGCTGGAAGCGAGGTTTGATGCTGGGGTANGGGGGGGGGGGGGGGGGGGGGGGGGGGGGGGGGGGGGGGGGGGGGGGGGGGGGGGGGGGGGGGGGCATGGACAACCCTTGTCGTTGACTGGTTGACTGGTGGGGGAGGGAGCTAGAGGGGCTTCGTTGAAGGCGCAGTGTTTGAATTGTGTATGCACGTCGTGTGCCCGAAATGTGTACACATGTCGTGGTGACGGTTGTAAGGGGCAATGGGGAGCAATGTCAGAACGATACTTGATACACGCATGCACGTCCACCTACACCAGCATGCCACCACCCCCTCCTCCCCCCGTCGCTCCCGAAACGATCCTTCGTTTCTTTTGTCCCGTGTTTGCCCGCGTCAAATCAATAACTTCACGCAAAACAACGCTGATATCAACAACGCCGACAACAATGATGACCACAACAACAACGATAACGATAACGACGACGACGACGACGACGACGACGACGACGACGACTACAATGAAGGGCGAAGAAGCTGTTGTTGAGACCGGTCGTGGGGCCCCTGGTGACCAAGTACCTGGGCGCGGTGGTGAAGAAGAGGAGAAAGGGCAGGCCGGTGGACAGCCTCAACGTGGCCTCCTACGAGACCGCGTACTACCTCACCTGTCTGCCGGTGCACACTCTTCGGCAGATGTGGATCCTGCAGGTATGGACTGCTGTTGTACGCAGATCACAGAAAGCGTCGTTGTGGTTGTGCTACGATGGGGGTCTGCTGGTCCAGAAACCAAAGTCGTCACACACACACACACACACACGCAGACCCGACGAAGAGCGAGGAGGTAGATTTCTTCAAAGGGACAGCTCGGGCGCAGGTGCACCTACCCATGCGTGAAGGAGGACTAGGAATCACGAGCAATGTTCTCATTCGAGAATCGGCTTTTGTGGCAGGGCAAGCGCTGGTGTTCTCCAAGTCAGTGCAAGCATCGACAGGATACACAGTTGAGCAATGTCTACCCCGGCTTGCCCAGCTACCGACAGGGTTGGCTCTGATTGACTCGCTGAAGAAGCTAGAGGAGATCATCACCAAAGACAAGCTTGAAAAAGCTGTTGAACAGTCATGGGCTAAAGTTGCCACAAGTGATGAGTTACCTACCCCCCGACCTCAAAGGAGTTTACCTGTTGGTAGAAGGGAAGGCGGGAAAACCCAGTCAAGATGGAAAACCTGACGTAGAACATCAACCACCGTCCACCTACAGCCGAAATGAATTTGGTCAACACTACCAAGTCTTTGGGGCCCAAGCTCTCCTTTCGAAACCTCTTCATGCAGCAGTGCGTCACATGGTGGAGACAGACTTGCAGAAAGTAGTAGGCGAGGAAACGCCAAAGAAGAGAGCGTTGATCCGCTTGGAGGAAGCGAAAGGCAAGGGAGTTTTGTCGTGGTTGACAACGCAAGGGTTGTCAGCAGATGAAAGAATGCTGCCTGATCTATATCGAGAGTCAATCGGTCGTGTACTGGGGAGTTACGATCGAGCAGACTGCAACACAAGCAAACTTTGTGGTGCAGGTGCATTGTTACCATGCAAGGACCGCTTGAGCCGAGCCCACTCCCTCGTCTGCACCAAGACCGGCGCCTCAACCTTCCTCCATAACAGGATGGTTCGAGTGGTCCTCAAGACACTGCGCGAGTGCCATATGCCCATCGCCGTTGAGGATTCTTCCCCTTTTACCACAGGCACTGGTAGGGGAAAGGGGTTATACAAGATGGATTTGGTAATCCCCCCAGGATTACACGCAGGAGAGAAGGAAGAGGACCTCTGCACCAAGTCCATTCTGATCGACGTAACAATCGTCAACCCATCAGCAGGTCGAAGCATCGACAAGTCGATCCTTAAGCCAGGATCAGCCCTCGAAGATCGAGCTGCAAGTAAGGCAAATCACTATGCGGGAACTTTCAACCCGTCTAGATCTACCCTCCTTACTGCTGCTTTTTCAACGAATGGTGGTCTTGGCAAAGGCACCAATCGACTCATCGTTGCTATCGCCAACCACTTGGCGCACGAAGCTTTTCGCCGGGGGAATGTTGAAGACGAAAGAGCCTTAGTTCGCCTGAAAGCGTTTCATACTAACAGGATTCGGAGACGGTTTACCTTCGAGCTAGCTCGTTTTCTGTCGATGCGAACTCGCGATGTGTTCAAACGTCATGGGCTACTGATCGACCAACTTCCACCAGGGCCAATCGGTTGGGATCTCTGCGACAACGATAGTAGTGAGGGTAATTCTTTTGGGAGTGACGAAGACGAAGGAAAGGGAAAGGGGAGAAAGGAGGATGACGACGATGGAGCAGAAAAACATGGAGGAGTGGAAGAGAGCAAAGGGTTTGAGCCAGATGACCTTCCCCACAACAAGAAACGTAGGGCTAGGGAAGAACTGCCCAGAGATTCTTCTTGTCGAAATGAGGATCAGAATGATGGTAGCGAAAACAAGGAGGACACTGGTCAAAGTACTCCTAAACGAACTCGAGTACTAGGTAATAGCCTTGGTAGACGAGTGCAGTTTTCTTCTGTTGCTGCTGTTTCTGTTTTTGATCCGAAGGATAGTTTAGCCTCCCCCATGCTGCCCCCTCACGGGGTCCCAGTTCATGGTAGATAGAAGTGTTTTGTGTTTTCAACCGCACTAAGACTGACGTCTTTTCATTAGTCAGCCGGTTAGCGCGGTCGATGCTAATAATAAAAACACACACACACCCTCGGTAGTACAAGCGTATCCACGCTTTGGTTGTGCAAGTAGGACACACAATGGCACATTGATGCTGCTGCTGCGGGTGTTGTCTGCCCGTGTGTGCACCTGACTTGCGCGTCCGGACAGGACAGCGTCGTCCAAGCTGTCGCTGACATGACAGAGCTGGCTTGGCCTCGATGACTGAGATACGCTTTTAACCTGACCTCTAGTAGGCAAAGAGACGGGCAGGGACAAACAACAACCAGCAGTCGGTGGCGGCGGCGGCGGCCAAAGAGAGAAAAAGGGCGTTCTGCAGCAGTCAGAACAAGCCGTAAGCGCGCAAGCAACAGCACCAATACTTTCACCAAGAAACAGATAAAAAGTGTAACAGCACGTGACTCCCTCTTTTCCTTCCTTCTCGACGGAAAACAGGACAAGCTTTCGCGGCCGTGGCGAGTGTCCGGCGAGGTGCTCATGCTGATGGGGGAGTCGGACGAGTCGGTGGCGCCGCTCCTGGAGCAAGCGGACTTCGTGAGGGGCTACGTGCCGGAGGACGTGTCGTTCCGGGCGTGCTCGATCCCAAGTGCGTACCAGGTTTTGGTGTCGCAGTTCGTGTTGGTGGTGTTGGTGGTGTTGGTGGCAAAGTGGGCGTGTTTTTTTGCTCACCAGGTCGAAGCCAACTTTTCTTGGCGGATCCCCCGGTGTGGCAATATAACATACCTGTGAAAACGTGTGCCGCTGGGATCTTGCCTCCTGGCTCCTATAACTTATCACCTTATCATACGCCCCCCCCCCCTCGGGGTTGGGTTCTCGTCGCTTGGCAACGACGTTGTAAAACAAGCCCCCCCCTAGGTGTTTGCCATCGGGATTGGGTTTTCGTCGCTTGGCAACGACGTTGTAAAACAAGCCAAGTCACTTCGTGAACTCGGCAACCAGGTTATCGGGTTTTTTTTTACCTCTGTTTTTTTTTGGCGGAAACCATAATGGTGGTCGAGGAGATCATGTTGTGCGGGGTGGAGAACCCTCACTCCGCGCAAGGGGGATGATCGCACCACGTTGTGTTAAAATGGTCAAGCACCCTCGGGGCAATTACACAGTGCTTACAACTGTCTCAGGAAGTGAAACCACCAGAAAATAAATCAAGTCATACCCAGCTGTCATCCGTATTCAAGGAAGTAAGCACAAGATGCCAAACACCCTTAGCAGGATGCAGCGCACCCTTCATGCGACTCGCCGAATATCTCACGGCGCTTCGCGCTTGGTGATGTGAGAGCCTGGTCCGGTGAGAACCCGGC
>CACKRE030002704.1:235048-251272 GCA_902602495.3 Ectocarpus sp. CCAP 1310/34 | reverse complement strand
CCCCCCCCCCCCGATATCTGTCCCCTGAAAATGAATAACCCCCCCAGCCCAGCGCGCGCGCTTGCTTTTCGGGATAGTACCTCAGCGACGTGATAGCGCTCCCACTTGCGGCACTTCTGGTTCCGCTTCCAGCGGTCGACGTCCTTCGCGAAGTACAGGCAAGACAGCACCACGTGCTCCGCGAGAGCAGAAGCGAAGAGTCCTCTGTCGTCGTTGTCGTTGTTGTGGTTTTTGGTGTAGTTGTTTTCCGTCGCACCCACAATCCGACATTAGCGACAAGTAGTAGTCGTCGTCGTTAGGCAGAGCAGACGAGGAAAAGGCGGCAAACACCAGTGGAAGGAAGCGCGCGATCATTCGTGATAAAAAGACGGACGTACCAGCACTAAAATACAGGATCACATCTACGTGCGGGGTAGGAGGATTTTGTCGCGGCGCGGTTGTACCCAGGGAACAACATGTAGACAATGTGTTTGATGTCATAACAAAAACCATGTCACTGCTGTGTCTCCGAATAAATTGACTATTAGCGCGACACGCTGCTACCGAATGCAAACGACTGGACCGATCACACCACCGACGACTGAGATAAAATTGTCGCCACCGTTCAGTGGGCTTAGCTCTCGGTTACGGCTCCTACGCATAGCTCTTCTCTAGTAAAACGTGTGTTCCTAAAAAACGAAAGCAGAGGGAATCTGCGGCTTCACTCGCCGTACCGCTCACCTTGCGTTGGTCAACGAGACGTGGTCGGCCTCGACTAGCGCCGGGAAAAGGGCGGCGTCCACTCCGACTAACCGGCTGTGGACCCAGGCCAGCTTGGGCGCCAGGGGAAACAGCTGGCTCAGCAGATCCTTCGTACCTGGAGTCCGGAGGCGGTGCGTCGAGAGTAAGTTGGTGGTCGCTAGAGTGTAGTAGGGGATGTAGTAAACAAGTACGGCTTCGCTTGGCTGTCTATGTGGGAGGAATGCGTAGGCGCTCTTCTTGGGTCACATCACACTCCCTAGGGTCATGCAAAGCACCATCCCCACCAGAACACCACCCTCCGAGCCTTCAGGCAAGCCCTCGATCAAACCCTCAAGTCGCCAGAAGAAAAACGTATCCCCTGCCCTATCCCAGCCCCTTCGACTCCTCCGTACTCCTTCATCCGCACCCAACCCATCCCGCTTCGACGTTTGGCCCACTTTTTTCGCGGACAGACTCAATTCCACTACGCCCCCCCCCCGTGTTCCTAACTCACCGATACAATTGAGGAGTACGTTAGCCTCGGCGAGGGCCCGCTTTCCTTCGGGCGTAGAGAACTCCTCGATGGTCGAACCCCTAAACAGGACCTCGGAAGAGTCCTTCGGGAGGCGTTCCAGCTCAACGAGGGTGGGGTCGTCCGCCTCGGCGACGACGATGATGCTTGCTTGCCCCGCCGCCGAACCAAGTCTGTGGGTGGTGTTTGGTTGTTGTTGTTATCTATCGGCGGCTTGTTTTCCTTTATTTCCGTATTGTACGGGGAAAGCAACGTTGTTGTTGTTGTTGTTGTTGTCTACGGACGGCTTGCCATCCTTTATTTCCGTATTCTACCGGGAGGGAGAGTCGTAAGATTTGTTCCAGTATCGCAAATAAATGCAGCCAACTCCCGTCCTTGTTGTTAATATCGTCTGTTTTGGTGATCGCGACGGGGTTATCCTGAATAAGTCACTCGCTCGTGGATAGTTAAATGGAGTTAAGTACTCGGTTGTACTCGGTTGTCTATCAGCGCTGAGGGAGGAGCTGTGCCCCCCCCACCGTGACACCTATCGTACTATTCGTTAAAACCTGCATACATAGTCTATTAACGTAGCTCGAAGCGTTGTAGACTAAACATACATACCACTTCGTATATCCATACATGTGTTCATCCTTCACCGTCACTCATACTATTCTATCTATCTATCTACTATGTATATATATGTACTGTAGTTCTCCTGACCGTCAACAATAAGCACAAACTCGCTGAAGTACGCCCCAGCAAATTTTATTGTGTTTGCTGGTTGGTGCTTGTTTGTTAGAAGAGAGCAAAATCAACGAAGAGAGGAAGATTTGATGGAGACATCGTCGGTATGAAAGTGAGGCAAGAAGAAGGTAGAGGACAAGGTTGTTTGCGGCAACTTCCAGTAATGGACAGACATATTTGGAAGACAAGAAAGACACCTCACAAAAAGTTGAGTTTTTGTACAGTCTAGTCTATCTACATGCAATGCGTCCTCACGGCAGGCAGTGATCCTTGGCCTGAAGTCTGCACATAATCCATCTGCATAGCAGAGCCTTTCTCCCCGACGCTCGAAACAACCTGACAAATTTAGGCACCGGCGCCGAAATATACTTGTACTCCGGCAACGAGCAGCATGTAATGTATAATTACCGCGGTGCCCGCAGTTTGCTGATTGTTCTCGACATGTCGAAAGTTGAAAGGAAATCTACTTCTTCTGTTTGTTTGGTGGAACCATTATGTCTGCGAGAAAGCGCCCGCCGGCGTCAGCAGACATACATACACCTGATGTTCTCGAGAGAAGGATTATCATCATGCAAAAATGTCGTATGGTCTAGTTCACCAACGAAAGCACGTCGTACACACGCCGATTTTTGAATCATCTCACACACACCGCCGTGTAGCTGTGTATCGTTCAAAGTCACCACACCGTCCCGCCAGCCCGCCGGACAACAAAAAAAAAAATCTGTGTAGGTTCCTGCATGATGCATAGTCTACATACGTACATATACACGTTCTACACTACAGCAGGTAATGTGTGTACACCGCTGTACCACCGAACAATAACCCGGTTGCTCGCAGCATGTCTTTCACGATACAGTGTGTGTACACCGCTTGGTTCGTCTCGTGGATGGCAGGCTGCGTGTGTCCACACACCCACACCACTCTCTCTCGTATCATCTCCGCCACGCGTAGAAATATTTCGGTTCGGAGAGTAAAGAATTTAGCGGAGAGATTTTGCACACCAACCCCAGCAGAAAGTTTCGCACGCATGGTGCCCGAGGACACAGAGGTCGCGTGCTACATGCGACGTGCAGCCACGCAACATGTGTAGAGCTTACAACGGCAGTGACCGCTGTGGGTGGAGTCATTTGAACTATCCGGTTACAAAACAGGGCTACGATGACGGCTCCACGACGCGCTATACCACCTCGGGGAATGCGACAAACCAACGGCAGAACTATTGGATGGTGGGCAGCGGCGATGGAGACCATTTTCCATGATCATACAGCAGTAGTTACTACTGTAGTCGTCTCTGTATCGACGACACACAGCCGAGTTTCAGCTACACATGGTGCTCTCGTGATGGCTTACCTACACGATGGGTATCCCATGACGTCCTAGCGTGGTGCACTCGTGTTTCTTCGTCTAGCTTGTTGTGTGCTTGCGAATAGGTAGGTAGTAGAGAGGGAGAGAGGGTGGATCTGTGTCGATGTGGGGCAGAGGCGAAGGGTTCCGTGAGACCACCTTGAAAAACAACCGATTTCCCGGAGAAACGATGAACCGTATATCACTACCCACACCAATCACATTCCAAGATCACCTGTAGGAAAATGCGCAAACAACTTCCTTGATACATGCGGACGAAATAATTCGACCGAGGATGTCGGTTGAGCCACGTGCAGATCTGTTGGTCAAGAGGAGGCGCGAGAGTTCCGTGAGTCCATCCAATCAGCCAATTTCCCGGAATGGCAATGGCCCGCAAACCATTCACCCGCGCCTTGGAGCCAATCGAATTCTACTTTCACCTTGAGAAAATAGAAGAAAAACCTCCTTGACACACGGGGAGAAGCAAACTCGATCGAGCGCGTCGGTTTAGCCGAGCGCGCGTCATCGTGCCCCCCTCCCCCTCCTCACTTCACAACCACACCCACCTCGACAAACACAACATCCACCTACCACCCACCACCCACCACCCAAACAACTGAATCAAGAGAGGACAAACACACTTGCTCTTCATTCAAGTTCTTCGAGTTCTTCTGATTCAGAAACAACTACATTCTTCTCAAGACCTTAAGTACTGCAGAATCATGGGACCGTTCAACAGCCAAACCGTAGCGGATGGGGGCGGAGTGGAAACTGGAACCGCGGAGGTGACGTGCAGTATTCCGGTCTGCCCTGCCCTTTCCGTCCTCCAGGTGAGTCTGCTGTCAGAGGAGAAAAAAAACAGCAGAGCTGCTGGCTTTGCTCAGCAAGAAGAGCAGTACTGAACGAAAAGCATGGAGTTGTTCCGGCGTTGGATTTTAATTGGGGCTGGGGGCTCCTGGTCTGGTCAGCATTGTTAGTTCGCTCGATAGAGAGTGAGGAGTGTGATAACGGACATTTTTACTACAGTAATACATGCGATGCGGGAATGTCGTGCCACATATTATGTAGACCATGTTGCACACCCCGTTCTTTCCGAATCAGCACCGGCAGTAGTACGAGGAGTTGTTGGTGCTTCGCTCCCGACCAAAAAAAAATGATCACGTCCTGTCTCGGCGAAATACTGCACTATTTGGACTAATTCATAATAACAGGCTCGGAAGGCCGCGGAGGACTTAGTACCATACGCAACGCCTCAGATAGGGCACTGACACATCGCATTTCCCTTCGCTGATTCCTATTCGCCGCCCCTCACTTTGGTCGTCCCCGTCTCCATGCGTTCGCCGGCTCCCTCGCTCGCCCGGGTGTTTCCGCCGATGATTTCAGACGTCGATGCTGTCAGTTCAGCGCACTACCACTCCTCGCGAGAAGCAGGACAAGTCGAAGCTGGTCTTCGGGCAGACGTTCACGGACCACATGCTGCACCTCGACTGGGACAGTGACGGCGGCTGGCAAGCCCCCAGGATCCTGCCGTACGGGGACCTGCGCATAAGCCCGGCCGCCTCGTCCCTGCACTACGGCTTGCAGGTAACCATGCGATGTGTAGAACTACCGCTCCTGATGCTGCTATAGATCGATCTAATAAGAAGCACGAACCCATCGGCCATTGCCCTTGTACGTGAAAAATACAGACTAGCTTCGTCTTTTCGTGTACTTGTTCTAAGGTTTAGTGGACGTCGCCTTCAGCGTCATGTGCATCCAACTTACCGAAGACCTACGCCCCCCGCGGCATTTCCGGCCACAAATTCCTCCGTTCCCTGCCACCACTGTAGTTGCTTTTACGCACAACGCATCGTGGGTCCAACACACCGATGATACATCCAGCGTACAAAACGGCTCTCCAACTTTAAGCCTTCCAGTCCGGAAGAAGAAACAGAGTTCGCGACAAGAATGCTACGTGGTAGACTCCCAATACCGACCGGGCGTTGCATTGTTCGCCTACTCGAAGGCTGGCGCTGCAGCAAGCGGTAGATGCTTAACAAATGTGCGACGTCGTCGTGGTAGTCAAGTTATCCCGGGATATGCTCCATCCACATGTATGTATGCAAGGGAATATTCCGCCTTACATCGGCCCGCCTTCCCCGCCTTTTCCCCTCCTATTCCCTCCCAACCCCCTCTTCTCGTCCTTCCACGTTCACACACGGGGACACCACCGTATTCACGATGACAGTGCTACGAGGGCATGAAGGCCTACCGTGATGCGGACGGCGGCGTGCGGCTCTTCCGGCCCGACCTCAACATGATCCGCCTCAACAGGTCCATGGACCGTTTGTGCTTTCCTCAGGTGGATGAGGCGAGCATGATCGAGCTCATCAGGTGAGAGTCTTGTCACTAGCAGGGGAGGGGATCGCGAGTCCTGTACGTGCTGGAAGGAACAAAGGTTGCGCTGGCCGATGATACTCGAGATATGGGTATCGTACCAATCAACTCCGGCGGGCGTGCCTGGTTTGCTGCCGCTTCGTTAGCAGCTGTATGAGGACATAAAGAACACTCGTAGCTATACATTGCTCGGACGCCCGTTTTGTAGACGATGCTCGCCTCAAATTTTGGACGAACGGACCATGTGCGATATCAAAAAAGGATACATCACGCCCCTCTAACCCACCCAACCATTCTCCGCGCTTCCTTTTTCATCCCGTACGACAAACGATCCGTTGAATCGATTTCAGCAAGCTCGTAGTTGAGGACGCGGACTGGATACCAGAGGGCGATGGTTACTCGCTCTACATTCGCCCGACAGCCATCAGCACCCACGTGAGACCGATACATTTGTTTCTTTTTTGTCTAGTTTCATTTTATTTGCTTGCCGTTTCAGCCGAATTCACGCACCGTAGCGCTCCGTTTGCGAGCGCACCGTGAAGGAGGGATGAGGGTAGTCAGAGGAGACTCTCAAATGTGTTGCATCCACGTAGACAACAATAAATATATGACATACTTCCTCGACACGCTCGAAAGGCAGCCCACCTGTCTGCTTGCTTGTATGCTATGGATACTCGGCGGTGCCGACGAACTAACCTCTACTCTCTTGGTCGGTTGTGTCATTTCCCCTGCATGTTCTCCAGCCGTACCTGGGGCTCGCTGCACCGGAGAAGGTCAAGATCTACGTCGTCCTGTCTCCTGTCGGCCCCTACTACAAGGTGCCACAAGCGATTTCAGTCTGTTTCTTCAGCCAATGCAACACCAGTGGCTGCTAAAGCCTGGACCTAATAGTACTACGTGGTCTCTTAAACGCGAACCGGAACTTGGGCTGTGTTGCGAAAAGCAGCATGTAACAAGCAGACGTCTTCATTCTCGTCGATGAAAAATGAGGAGCACAACGTCGGTTGTCCTGGACAAAACGTGCACGATTGGTGCCATAAAAACGAAACTCTAACCGAGCACATTTTTTTTGTTTCGTTTCATTCTTTCAGGAGGGGTTCAAGCCGGTCAAGCTCTACGCCGACACCGAGCAGAGGCGGGCGTGGCCCGGCGGCATGGGTTTCGCCAAGGCCGGCGGCAACTACGCCCCCACCGTAAAGCCGGGCCTGAAGGCCAAGAAGGAGCACGGCTGCGCACAGGTGAGATACCCGAAAACCCTCAGTCAGTGCTGGGTGCATGTGTGAAGCAAGCGCGCCCGCGGGGAGGGGCCTTGAACCTAGGGGTTTGCAATCCCTGCAAGGCCGGGGTAGGAGGCAGGGAGGGGGCTTCTTGCCGAATCGTGCTTGATTTTTTTTTACCAAGACACCATTTTCGCGGACCTTGATCGTTGACTGGCGATGACAACGGGTAGGAGGGGTGGGGGCTGTTAGGATATTTCCCGCGGAAATTCCTAGATCCATTCAAGTAACGCTTCCGAAACCGGGGTTGTTTGGTGGTCCTCAAGGTTTGGGAGGAATCCCCTCTCCCGCTACCGGCTCCCTTGTCCCTGTATCATTGATGTTGAACCCCATCTACACCTTCATGCTTGAGTCACCCGCTCGCTGCCATTTTCGCTTCCAAGTCTTCGGAAGCTTTGCTCCTTTCACTGCCATTCTCATCCGTTTTGCGGTTCCTTTGTATCAATTCTCTATGTGTCGCCCGCTTGTCGTGCGCGTGAAGATCCTCTGGCTGTTCGGCGAGGAGGACTACGTGCAAGAGGTCAGCGCGATGAACATATTCTTCCTCGTCAAGAAGGAGGACGGCGAAGGGGTGGAGCTCGTGACGCCCCCTCTTGACGCCGGGGACATCCTCGAAGGTTAGCCTCGTGTTGTTGTCGTCGTCGTCGTCGTTGTTGTGGACAAGGTTGTAATGGTAGTTTCGTTGGCGGGGGGCGTTGTTGGTGGTGGCAGTGGTCCTTTTGAGTCTTTGTTGCTGAGGCCCTCTCAGGCTAGTGCGCGACTTTTAGAACCCTGATTGAGGATTCCGTCTCCTCACTCTCTTCCTATGATTTTCCTCGCACTACCGTTACCCTTTCTTTGTCGTTCCTCGGTCCTGAAAAACACTCTAATTCACCCTCCAAAAAGTCTTCCCAACAACAACAACCCACGCACACGTACGTACACAGGCATCACGAGAAGGTCGGTGCTAGAGCTGGCAAGGGAGTGGCGAGAGCTGGAAGGCGGCGTCCCTCTCGAGGTCAGCGAGAGGCCTCTCGCTATGGGAGAGGTCGTCAAGGCATCCCGGGAGGGCCGGGTAAGAAAACAACAGCAGAGTAGGATTGAGGAGGGGGAAGCGGCAAGGGTTGATTTAATATCGAGAGCGACCCTCACAAGATGTTCGCTGTGGGGTTCGAGCAAGGAGGGGAAACGTATCGTTCGGCCTACATACATGCAAAATATGTTAACTTCCTCACCTTCCCAGTCCCCCTAGACACCTTCTTACTCTTGGGTCTCATGTTCCCTTTCCACCCTCCTCGGCGTCTCGGTGGCCCTTGCCATGCCTTTTCCTCGCAGCTTCTGGAGGTGTTTGGCACGGGTACGGCAGCTGTCATCTCCCCGGTCGAAGCCATCAAGTACCGGGGCATGGAAATCGAGGTTCGTCTTGCGCTACACAGTACTTCTTCCCAATCAAACCGCGGCAGCGACCACGCCCCCTTCATTGAGTCTGGATCGGATGCAGCTATGTACTAGTATTGTGCACGTACAAAAGTTGGTAGAATAATCGTGTTCGCACGCCTAGAAGGTTACGCACAGATGGGTGCATGTAGTACCAAAGAAAATTTCTACTTGCAGGGATCTCTTCGCCACCATCTACATGTGTCTGACTGCTGCTGCTGCTGTTGCTGCTGCTGTTGCTGTTGTTGGTGGTGTTGTTGTTGTGGTGGTTGTTGTTGTCGGTGTTGTTACTATTATCATGATGTTTGTTCCTATTTTTTTGTCCGTTGCTCCTTTCCTGATGCCTCACGCACGTAGTAGATATTTATCGATCTGTTTGGGCCGTTTTTTCTCTCGCTGACAGGTGCCCAGCGGCACCAGCATCGGCCCGCTCGCGGAACGCTTCTGGGGGGCCCTGACCGACATCCAGTACGGCAGGGTGGAACACCCCTGGTCCGTGCGAATCGCATGAAGACCATCTCTACCACGGTAGCATCTTCTCTTGATACAGAGTTCCGAGTACGCGTGTTGGCACTGCATTTCGCACCCCGCGATACAAGAATAGCAAGCAAGGAGGAGGGTCGCTTGAAAGGGATAGACACGGTCTGTCATCCTGCAGCTCATCACATGTCTGTGGAGAGTTGTTAGGCGGCGACTTTCGAGAACAGGAACACGAAGAAGAAATCAAGTCGAGAGAAAGAAGGAAAGAGTTGAACATATGTTCAACCGTTGACCCCGTCCAGCTGGGCAAAAATCAACGCCATTTGATCATTCTTATATACACGTATTTGTACTTTGGCGAGTTTGGACAATTCTCCCCTTGGATGTGCTGGAATCATCGCTTGTGAGTGTATGTGTGTCAAATGTTTTTTTTTGTCGTTGATGAAACTTGGTATGCCGATGTCCTTCGACAGTGAGCAGTGGTGCTCTGGCGTTTGTGGTGGTATAGTATTTGGAGGTGGCCGTTTGATGGTGCTGGAAGCTTGCTTGTGAGCTGTGTTTTTAACAAACGAGATTCTCGTTCTTTGATGTCACTATTCTTGTGGCAATGTGCTTGCGCTTGACGTGTTCAGTGGTGTATTAGTGTATGTGATTTCATAGTATCTTGACGAAGCCGGTGTCTAGGTGTCATTTTTTATTCATTGATGTCATTTCGTGTGGCACATGCCCCTCGGCAGTGCAGTGTGGTGGAACAGCATTTGGAGGTAGCCGTGTGACGGTACGTTACCATGTATATTTGGCGTTGTCAGAAGGTGTGACGTCATGGAAACGCGGGAGTTCCGTTTATACCTTGATTGATTATTTGCTGCGTGGTGTTCCATGCAAGATGAACAAAAACGTAGCAAAGGAAACGAGCAACATCTTGCATCAGTGGTGTCGGACTAGGTCCACACAGACCAGGAAAGGAGATAGTGTTGGAATACTATATGTTAGTCGTTAGTATTTGTATTGCTGTAAACAACAGCTCATTTGGTAGTCGTGAACGGAGTATGCCGGTATATTTTCCGAATATTGATCCCAGTGATTGATCGGTTCATCGCAGTATACACATCGAGTCGGATGGTACATCGGAACATTGTCCTCGTGGAAATTTCTTGTATAATGTTGCTACAGGTCGGACTTCCCGCCTGTGACTGCCCTCGGTACGTTGCAATAGCTCGTGTGTGCTTTCTTTCCAGGATAAGGTTGGGGGCTCGCCCCTGTGGCGCTCGCCCCCACCTGTGCATTTTCTTTCCTTTCTTCCCTACATCTGTCAAGGCCTTTGATCTCTTCCAAGGTCCTTCGGGACTCTTGCGAGTCTCAAGACTCGTCCTTGTCTTCGCTTACCTATCGGCCAACTAAGCGCCCTTGAAACCATCTTCTCTGGTCTACAGACAAGCATTTTATTGTCACTACGTAAGTCTATCTGCAACAACGCAAGGTTTCCATACTAAGCTATGAACCTTTCAGGTTACCTCCCACAAACAGATAGTAGAGGACGTCTCCGTACACTGGTGTCGTCGGCACTGCTCGGAACTGCGCGCGACATCACAATGAACCTGTTTAGTTCGCTTCTTTCATCGAAAATGACTTCCACGACGAAGATCTGAGTTACAACAGGCTGTGTACTGACTAGTCTAGGGTAAGATGGAAAATATATACCGATACTTTGTATCCGAACATCAGTTCAACGAAGTGTACGGTATGCAAGTCCTGAAGGTCTTGGGTGTGCGAGGTGCCTGCAATGTCAACCAAAGAACAAACACACTGAGTGCATAGCGTCTTCTTTTCATCGAAGGACGTTGATCACAAAGAGAAAATACACTGAGGCAACACACAGCTGTGTTTCTTTTTTTCACGTCCTCCCTGCCTACTCTGCTGTGTTGGGTACCTTGATCTCGCTTTTGCTGTTGCCTTTGTTTTTGTACGTCTGGCTGTCTGCTCATCTGCCGCCTCTTTGTCCTGTTTGCTCCGTTACTCCCATGCCCTGGTGCGTGGTGCCTGGTGCTGGTACGTTACCCTTTGATTTTTTCTTTAGGCGAGTGTGGGAAGCGTCCTCCCTTATTTTTGTTTCTGTTTTTCTTTGATCGGTTTCCGAGGGCTCTTTTCTCGAACGGTCGGTGCGGTAGCTGTTTTTTTATTTTTATCATTTTGTATTATTTTTCCGAGTGGTTTGTACCCTATTTTTGTTTTGTTTCCCCGCGGCGTCGTATTTGCCGGGTTTTGAGACCACGGGCTACCCATTTTTGATGGACTATAGAGCTAATGTGAGAAACAACAACAAACAATCAAAGCAAAAACTACCACTGTGGGACGGATTGCACACGAGATCGCGCTCGCCCGCAGTGGGTCTTTTGTGTTGAACAGTGCCCCGCTTCTTACTGTCTACGGTCTCTACAACGGTATCGCACCTGTTAACCCCTTTGGGTCTTGCTCGGCGAAAAAAAAGAAGGGAAGAGAAAGTGCGGGAGAGAGAGACATCAATAAGTATAACAGCGAACGAGACAGAGTGTACTTCTGTAGACGAAAAGCTATCTCCACCCATAGGCCATGAGGGCTGCCCGCGACAAGACGGTGGGCACAGACAGGGTCATAGAAGGGTTGATGCGTGGTCGCGGTGCGGCCGGTAGGGCAAGTTAGGTTTGTAGAGCTCGAAACGATCAGTCGTCAAGCCGCTTAAATTACTCTATTTTCAGTGCATTCAAATGATCATTGAAAATGATCAGTGAGAGGGCTTGTAGACCCATAGCTGGTTCTTGTACTTCTGTACTTCTCTGTCCCCTCCCCAACATGAGCCCTTCCGGCTCACTACAGCTCCTGTGATTTCCCCACAATTCCCACAAGCACGCAGACACACACCAGCACACACCTACCTTTGCATCAGTGGCTCTCTAGGTTCGGGCGAGGGTATGTGTGGCGCTACGTTGATAGTGTGTGTGATGCTACTACGCTCTATGTTGGACTCGTCTATTATACTGCTGCTGCCGTCTAGTATAGCTGCCGACACGATGACTGCTTCATCTTGGGAGTGTACGATTTTCAAATTTGGATAACATACAGCATGCCACGATATCCTGGCCTGGTTGGACTTGAAACGCCCCTTTCCGCTCTTGCTTTAGTGGAACGAGGGCATGTATGTGGAGCTATTGATGTGTGTCTCTGTGAAAGGATATGGGGAGAGATAATAAGCTGGGCAGCCCGAAGAATCTAGTAGTGCACACGGATTCGCAGAAACCTTGGTATTAATAGCTTATCGTGGTACACAAGTAGAAATGGCCCCGGAAAGAGTAAAAGGTGGGTAACGCGTTCAACTCCACTTTCTGACAAGGGCAGTCAAACGTCGAGTGATATGTACAGGACTATCATAGGGCGAGAGGAGTGAAGGTGACATCACATCGTCTTCGAATTTCTGCTCATCGAATTTCCGTTCCCGCGAGCGAAAGCACACACCAATCTAGTGGCCAGGTCGTCTTGCGCGCAGAAACCACAGCGAGCTATGAAAACAGGGATTCTTTCCGTGTCTTCATCAAATTTCTCGTCTGCACAACAATATAGTTCAATCCACAAATCCATCGAGGCGAGATTGCGCCGCAGCGGAGGATGTTTTTTTTTTTTTCTTAGCCTCGAAAGAACTTTCTTTGAGTTGTTGTGGTTGTTGTCTCCACGTTTAGCTCGTGTCAATTGCTAATTCCAAAATCTGGCAAAGACTCGGTCCGTGGTCACAAAAAATTGAGTAGAACACAACGAATCCATCTACTAAAACCAAGGAGAGAAAATTTTTCTAAGACCCGGTCTTATCGACAGAATCGAAATCGAAAATCGAAATCGAAATTCAGTTGAAGTCTTCAAGAGCCAAATAACATCTGCTGTGATTGGATGGAGGGTGCCGAAACATAACATTTGGATGGAGACCCCGCTGAATCTTCCTATGCTGAAACTCGATACCAAAAAAATGAAAAAATAAATGAAAATACGTTTGTAAACTGATGGAGATTGCATGTCCTACAACTAACAGGGTGCGACACACAAAACGCCCGACTAACCAACAGTACCTACCTGGTAACAACTTTCGTCTACACCTTCCCAACATAACATATATGAGACACACAAGACAGCTACCAAACTGACTTGTTGAGCCTGTTATCCGCAGGGAGGGGAGATGTCCCTATATGCTGCCTGGGAAATCGTAGACATACAGGTAGTTTTTTTTTACGCTATGATTCCATTGTTAATCTGTCTCTGACTCTTATCTATGATGGAGATGGACTCGTTGTGTCATATTAAGAAAAAAAAAAAACATTTAAGATGTCGACTTTGTCGAACAGCAACAGCGCTTTTGCGAACATCAACAGGGTCGTGCGCACGTCGCAGGATCGTTGGGTTCGTAGAAAGTAGTGCGACCTCTCACGCTCTCACACACGCCCTTGAGCCCGCGTTGTCCTTTGGCTACGGCCCCTATCACTCATCCGCTCGAGCCCAAGACACGTGTATTCCATGCGAAAGGGTCGGCGGAACGTACCATCATCCACCATCGGCTTCGCGAATGTGTACCAGCAACGGCGCTCGCGGCGCACGAAATTGTCGCGGATTTGCGGGGCATCATCGCCATCATCCATGAGAACCATTATCGTCAACAGCTCCAGGAGCTGTTTCGTGCGCTTCTTCGTCTTTCCTCGCAGCCATGAGCGTCGGCTGGCAGGAGCANCGTTGGGTTCGTAGAAAGTAGTGCGACCTCTCACGCTCTCACACACGCCCTTGAGCCCGCGTTGTCCTTTGGCTACGGCCCCTATCACTCATCCGCTCGAGCCCAAGACACGTGTATTCCATGCGAAAGGGTCGGCGGAACGTACCATCATCCACCATCGGCTTCGCGAATGTGTACCAGCAACGGCGCTCGCGGCGCACGAAATTGTCGCGGATTTGCGGGGCATCATCGCCATCATCCATGAGAACCATTATCGTCAACAGCTCCAGGAGCTGTTTCGTGCGCTTCTTCGTCTTTCCTCGCAGCCATGAGCGTCGGCTGGCAGGAGCACGAGCCATGTTTTTGGTTGTGCGGCGGTGCGGCGCACGGCGCACGCAGCCACTACTACTTGCTCCGACTGGTGGGCTATTCGCTGCTTGTCGTGGGTTCTTCGCGCGTCTTTTCTGAAATTCAACTTTGATTTTGGCAGTTTTTCGATAAGACACCACCGTCGTAGTTTTACAAGTTCGGGCGGCTCTTTGGGACTAAAACTGAATTTCGATATCGATTTTCGATTTCTATTCTGTCGATAAGACCGGGCCTAAGCCAAAGCGCACACAACGCCTCAAACACGACGGACCTTCCTTCGTCCTCGGCCACCCAGCTTCCAGAAGTACTGAATTGCAGCCCGTGTTGGTGACGTGATCCGGGAGGGGGCTCGTAATACTCTACGGTCTCTGCACAGGGGGGCATCATGCTTGCCCACGCTGTGTGCAGGAGGATAATGTCCGGTGGTATGTGTGGATCTTGTGCGGTTTCTTACTCGCATCTGTCGCCGATTTTACGTAACATGTACAAATGTAAAATCATGTAGACTAAATCATGTAGATTTTGGTTCATTTTTGTGCTTCTACTCTTGTGCGTCGGAGACCATGAACGACACGTACTGTAATACGTGCCATTGAAAGAAAAAAACTCCAGTAATACGAGCCCAACGTTGCTGGCTTCCGCAGCAACATCGGCCTTACGGGCTGGCCGCATGCCACCCTCGGCGCAACACCAGCAGAAAACCCCGCAACTCCAAAACTGGCCGACCGGTACAAGAACCAACTTCAGAACCATTATTGTACCTAGGAATTCACAACTGCGTACTCCCCTTTGTTTGGGCTTTGGCCCGGGAGCAAGACACAACGTCAGCGGCAGCACGACACCAACTCGGGAAGGATGAAGCCCACGCCGTCCACCCGTCTGGCGTGTGCTGTTCTTTCCTTTGCACGTGCAACAGGGTTCGTGTCTGGACCAACGGCGGCCAGCGTTTCTGCTCGGGCGCCATGGGCGGGAGCACGAGCACATGGTGGTGCATCGTCATCGTCTCTCTCGTCGTCGTCATCACATCATGATCGTCGGCATGTACGAGCAGGGGCAGGTGACAGCGAAGCACGAGGGAAAGCTCTCCGAATGGTGGCTGCTCCGGAGATGTCCAGAACAAACGCGCCGGGGACAGCGGAAATGGATTGGGAGAATCTTGGCTTCGAGTACAGAGATGGTGAGCAGCTGCATGGCGGGCCATATCTCTTCTCACAGTAGCCGCTACATCACCATGTCATAGTGGACTGGGACGAGATGGATGTGTGCTTGCTTGCGATATGTAGTGAAGTGGTGGCTGTATCGAGGGTGAAGGCTTTGGGATTGCGATAATGGATTTGACGAGGTGTTTCTGCACAACTCCTTATCACCCCTCCATGTTGTACGCATTGCGTGATCACGCAGTCAACAGCCACGTCAAGTTCACGTTCAAGAACGGTGCCTGGGATGAGGGGGAGATGGTGAAGGACCCTTACGTCAACGTCCACATCGCCAACACCGCGTTGCATTACGGGCAGTCGGTGTTCGAGGGGCTCAAGGCTTTCCACGGCAAGGACGGAAGGTGCTTTTTATTTGTTGCGTTGGTGGGGGTATTGGTGTCGACTTTTTTTTTTTCTGTAACTGCATAGCTACCTACTAGGTTGTCATTCTGATCCACGAGAACCCGTGTCCTCGTCGGGGCGCATCCAGAACTCGGGGCACGCAACACGTTACTCGTGGTTAACTCATCTCCGCGTGCTTTTCCAGACCAGGCTTGCAGTGTCGACTCGCCCACAGCTACGTTCTTGTCCGCATATTCAACACCTTCTCGAGCGGGGTGCCAACGAGGGCGACCGCGGCTGGAAGGCAAATGCAACGGGGTCACTATTAATAGTAGTAGTGTGTGCGTTGCCTCTCTGTGTCCCCAGTGGGCCCGTTCGTCGGTGGTCTTTGTCGTGTTTGACCCACGAAGTAAAAACTGCGTGCAAGGGAACTGGCACTTACGAGGACCTCTGCCAACAACCGACGCTGTCGCCGCACCGATAGTGTCAAGTGTAGTGTTGTTGCAACATTTCTTTGCTGCCGAGCCGACCTGGCTTGTTTTACAAGTTACAGCGGGATACAGCACCACGGTGAAGATGACTCCTGTCGAAGTTGAGACCGAGCATGCATGTTCTCCTATACAACCGGAAACCCTCCCTTCGTGTGTACCCCCCCACCGGTGTTTGCCATCGGGGTTGGGTTTTCTTCGCTTGGCAACGACGTTGTAAAACAAGCCCCCCCCC
>CACKRE030002704.1:188959-232103 GCA_902602495.3 Ectocarpus sp. CCAP 1310/34 | reverse complement strand
GCGCTTGGTGATGTGAGAGCCTGGTCCGGTGAGAACCCGGCGTGCTCCGTCCCGGCTTTGTAGGGATGCGAGGTCAATGGTCTAACGACTACGGCATGCACGACTATGAGAACATCTCCTTCGTGTGTATCGGTCGTCTTGTTCTGTATGCCTCAGCGAGACCGTTATGTGGTACGCGGTAACAAATGCTCGCGTTAAAGTACGCTCACCGCTTTCCGCTTGTCTATTGTGCATCCGCCTCTCGTCAGTCACCCGCCCTCTCGGCCGGTTGTCGATCACCAACAAAAATCCATGAACCACCGATTGATTGCATAATCAGCGTGAAGCTGTTCCGGCCGGACGAGAACGCGAAGCGCATCCGGGCGAGCGCGGAGCGTATCCTGATGGAGCCGCCACCGGCCGATTTGTTCATCAAGGCTTGCAAGATGGCCGTCAAGGTGAGTCGTTTTTTTCGCCAAAGCGCCTCGGGCCGGTCATTGTATCGTTTGTAACTTTTTGCAACTTTTTGAAGGGTTCGTTGCTTTGACAGTGAGTCCCAAGTGTGTGAAAGCGCCCCGTGCGTACCGCCGTCGTTTTTGCAGCGCTGTCGTCCCGGTTACCGCTGGAAGGGAGGGAATTGGCCGTGGTGTGGTTGGCACAAGCGCGGCCTGGTAGACCGTCGGTCTAGGTTTGTTGTGCTTCGTGGTGTCATTCCCCCGCCCTTCTTGAAATGTCGTCCTCCTCGCCACGACAACCATGTTAGGCGAACATGGAGTACGTTCCCCCGTATGGGTCTGAGGGGGCGCTGTACCTGCGACCTCTCCTCTTCGGGACAGGCGCGCGGATCGGCCTCCAGCCGTCGGACGAGTACACTCTGCTCGTCATGGCGATCCCCGTGGGGAACTACTACAAGGTACGTTCTTGTGTTCTTGTTTTCACCCCCGTCACTCGACACAGCAACTTCCACGCGGCCGTCTACAAGACCCCCGTTTTTTTCAGGTGGCTCCTATATGCAGGAGAGCGGAAAAAATGTGCGTGGGTGTCTTGCGTTCTCTTTGAAGTGTTGCTGGATTTTGTGGGGGGGGGGACATATCAATGTTTCCACGGGTGACTCATGGAGTACTTAATTCTCCCAACGCAATCATGCTTGTGGTCTTATTTTTTTTCGGTAGGGCGGCTTCAAGCCGACGACAGCGGTGGTGATCGAGGACTACGACCGGGCGGCCCCCAAGGGTGTCGGCGCCGTCAAGGTGGCCGGCAACTACGCGGCGGACATGATGCCGAACATGCTGGCCAAGCAGGCCGGCTACCCCATCGGACTGTACCTGGATGCCAAGACGAACACACTCGTCGAGGTGTGTGTTTTATTTGATTTGGAATTTTTCGTCTTTCGTGTGTAGTCGCTTTTCCAGAGATCGAATTCATGCGAAGATCGGGGGTGTTGTGTTCAAACGGGCGAAAGGCTCGATCGTGATGGGTGTTTGGTGTTTGACTTTTTGAGTGTTTTTTTTTCGTTTTGGCTTCCTTCTGTGATGCGACATCGTCGTCCGTGCAGAAAAACTGGCTCCATGGTTAACGCGGGAAAGGAACAGCTGCGCATCAATCTCGCGATACAGTTAGGCGACACGCAAAGGAAGGTGGAGAGAAAGACAATTTCATGCGGTCTTCCGACTGGGGCGTCGCAAGAACATATCCAACGGTTGAAACGATGCGTCCATATTAAACGGGAAGACGCACACACGTTGCTGGTAATTGTACGTGCACTAGCTGGAGATGCTACCTCATTGGGGTCCCCCCCCGTCCCCTATAGACCACTTGCAACAGGACCCATCGCACAACAAAAGTTGCTCTGGGCGGAGGGGGGGTTCTGTGAGGGATATTTTCCAAATATCAGAACTTTTTGCCCCGAGATCAAATTTTCATAAAACAAATTGCGTTGGAAAGCTGATTAGCTGAAGGTTTTTCTGCGATTTTTGTTTCTTTGTTTGGAAAACGGGGCACAAAAATATCGTTATTTTAAAACGAAAATCACCCCTTTCCCCCGAATTATATTTTGTTTCTCGAACAGCCTGGGCTATTCAATTCAACAAAACCCCAAGATATTCGTCCCCCCGTTTTCCAAAAAATAAAACAAGAATCCCTCTCGTCAGCTATCCAACGTAATTTTTTTTATGAAAATCCGATCCCGGGGCAAAATATGATGATTTTGTAAAAATATCCCACACAGAACCCCCCCTCCGCCCAGAGCAATTTTTTTGGTGCGGCGGGTCCTGTCGCAAGTGGTCTACCGCCCCCCCCGCCATCCACTTATTCGTAGCCGACGCCTCTCACTCCCTCCCCTTTCAACCCTCCTCGTGTCTCTCGATTTTTTTTTCTCTGTTAGGAATTCTCTACCTCCAACTTCTTCGCGGTGACGGAGGACAACAAGTTCGTGACTCCCGACAGTCCCGCCGTGCTGCCGTCCATCACCAACAAGTCCCTCATGCAACTAGCCGAGGACGAAGGCATGGTCGTCGAGCACAGGCCGGTGCCGTTCGACGAGGTGTCCTCCTTCAAGGAGGTGGCCGCCTGCGGGACGGCCGTGGTGATGACCACCATCAAGCAAATCGTCAAGGGTGGCGAGGTAAAGCAGCGGCGGCGGGTGGGTGGGGGAAAGAGGCGCGTTGTGTTTGTGGGGAGGGGTGGGATTCGTTGGCATCGAACGCGATGTTTCAATGGTTTACCGGTTGTCACGTTCTAGCAGTGCTCTGTCTTTCATTTCTCAACCCCTTACATGCAGAATCGCCTCCTGCCTCCCTGTCTCTCCGCAACTGCTGTTCGGCGGGCCAGATCATCAGCATCAACGGCGGGTCGGACGAGACAGGGCCGGTGTGCCAGGCCTTGTATGACAGGGTCCGGGGAGTGCAGGCGGGCGAGCTTGAGGACAAGTTCGGGTGGATGATGCCTGTCTAAACTGCTCAACGTTCATGCGACGGTTTTGGACAGCGCCCTCGAAGACAAATGGTTCTTAATGAAGGAAACATGTTACGAGATATTTATATAAAAAGGGGGTGTTCCACAAATCCGAGAGCCTTACGAGAGTTTTTTCGGCTTTCGATTCTCTAAGGAGCTAATCGCCTTGGTGTTCGATCGCATCCCCCTCAACAGCCATGATTTTTGTGGTGTGTGGCGATATGAGGTGCCGTAGTGTGTGTATCCCCCCCCCTTGCATTGACCCCCTTAATCTTGGGTCACGGACGAACGGAATCCCTCAAGAGATCGCTGGCTGTTCAGACGTCGTGGCGGACTTGAGTACTGTTGTAGTCGGGTATCTTTGTGTTGTCCAGCATGAAGAGCTTGTAAGCGTCTCTGCACACACACACTCATCATACGCTGGAACAAAGCGAAATAAGGCTGCAAATGCCGCCGTGATCACTACCATGTGTTTTGGTATCAAGGGTCTTGACGCCTTGATGACGGGAGGGGCAATGGGGTCACGTTCACCTTCACGAACTGGGTGGAGTTATCTCGCCCTGTGTTTGGCCAGGTCCCCTCGTCACAACACCGCCTCATATACTCCACAGCTGTACGGTGAAATTTTCGTCCTTTTAGGCCCTCTGCGAAGATCTACTTCTTCAAGATAGCGGCAGGTATTTTGTAGTTGGATGTGGTAGAGGGAAGGAGGGGTTCGCTCTTTGTCACGGTTGTCTCTGCACGGCGAGCGGGCGAGCCGCTGAAGAAGCAATTGGGTTTGGATTGGATTGCTGAGAGTGCGTTGCGTTTGTTTTGATCTCCGTTAGGTGATTTTTGTTCGGCAGTCGTTGCCCTATGGTTCGGAGGAGGACATCAGCATTGGTTCATGCCTCACTTGTCTATGTTTTTGTGTTGCTGTCGGCGAGCGTGCGTTGTGCGTGTACGGAAACGGCCTGCTTGGTGGTGTTTCGAGTCTCACGCCAGTACCAACGACCGAGCATGACATGGTTCGGGATGCTGCCTAGACTTGACCAGGAAGATTCAATGTACATGATTGTTTACTCGTCTAAGTGGCGCTGTGTTCCCCTGCGGGTTCCCTTGAAAGGAGGAAGTGTGCTATCAAGGTACATGACGTTGTGTGTTTTTCGTCCCGTCAATGCCGTAGAACCAAGTTGGTAGAACCAGTGAGCAAACAAACGAAGCGATGTTGCTACAAAACACAGTTTGAAAAAGTGCCCATGACTTCCTAGCTGAATATTTTTTGCTGCTCCCACATGCGAAGCCACGGTTCGTTGCCAAAGACTCTGTGACTACTGGTGGGCTCTCATCTAAGGGTAGAAATGAGGTTGCCAAGTTGCTCCAAATTCCGCTCCATTCCCTCGTACAGACTACCGGCGACGTGAACGCTCAGTGTGGATGCAAGCTCGCAAATGAACTACACACCGACTGCCCTGCCCATGTGCCTTATTGGGGGAAGGCTATCCAAACAATGGGACACTATCGGCTGTAGCGTGCTGGTTAAAATAAGAGACCTGGGCCGGAGGACCGGCGTCGAACCCGCCGGCAGATCACGCCTTTAGCTTATAGCAGCAGCAGCAGTACAGCAGTTCTGACATAAGATATCACTACAACCCTGTTGTTTTAGGACTGATTTTCAAAGAACGGCGGTGCCGAAAATGGCGGCGCCGGACCGCCTCATCGAGAGCTTTCCGGAAACAGCTCCTTTGATTTGTACATTCGCTCCGTCGTGGAGTAATGGAGCTCAGTGCAAAAACGATCCTGAGGTGTGGTCGCCTACTGCCTACTGCTGTCACATGCTGTCGCACACACAATGCGGGGCAATTGTTGGCAAACCCACGCCAACTGGTTCTGTACGGCCTCCTTTCGGCGGACCGCAGGTTTGGCCCTTTTGCGGAGCTCAGCTTGCGGAGAGGCAGTGTGTCGCTGTGACACGTCCACCTACTCGTGTACACTACTGAGAGAGGGCTTGAGCACCATGAGCAAGCTAATCTGGGCGGTATTCATTGTCGCAGATGTTGCCGCGTTCCTCCCCGCGCCATTCAGTAGTCGTGGTGGCCCTCTCGAGAGAAGGTGCGATCGTCCACAACAACCGCCGTGGGGCAGCAGCAGCGCTCGGGAAACATGCGGTGTAGTTCAAGGAGCGGCACCCTTGCGTATCGAGCAGCAACGACAGCAGCAGCAGAAGCGGAGTCGCGCGCCGGTGGCGGCGGGGGCGTTGTATGCAGTGAGGAAGGGACGGAAAGCGGGAGGGCAGAAGCAGCAGCAACAACAACTGAGGGAGGAGGAGGAGGGAGCGGGAGAGCTGGGGATCGAGGAAGATGCGGCGGCAGTAGAGGCAAAGCGCCTTGAGAAGCTAGCAAAGTGGAAGGCCATGATGCAAAGTGGCGAGGTGCGTTCTGTGCTACTGATGTTGCCCGCCAACGCCACAAGATATAGAGAGGTCGGTTGGTCGTGTGTGCCGATGATGCGGTGGATATGTGTTGTGGTGGTGCTCCCAAAGATGCTGGCTGCGCCATCTCTCTTGTCTTCTCGTGTCTTCATCCTCTTCGACGTGCTACACGCCAGCAGTGCAGGGTAGCAGGTGCGATGCGCTGAACGCTTCACCTGTACATACCAATCAGGGAACCGTTGACGTGCACCTGAAAGTTGGACCAGGACGGATATTTTGATATTTCGAGGTATTGAGCGGCGACCGGAATGACCACAACAACGACAATGACCATGCAACCAGGGCGGTTGCTGTCGTTGGCTATTGTCCTGGTGGGCGCTTGCACCTTTGCCACAACTCCAACGTGTGCAAACGTCCACGCGAACTGCTCGAGAACTGCAACAATGCTACCTGCAGAGAGCAGGATAGCATGGTATTTTTGTCTGTCTGTGTCTGCCCTTGTCTGCCCACATGTGTCTTCTGTCTAGTCTACATGTCTGCCTGATCTCTCTATCTCTCCCCGCCCTCTCATGATGTTCTCTCTCTTCCGCGACCCTCTACCCTGACCCTGCTCTATACCGTTGTGTCTGTATCGCGCGTATGTACACTCACGGTAACCATCTACATGTAGTTGGAGGAGATTGCTAGAAACGCCCTGAGCCAAGACGTCATGGAGCAGGAGGAGGAAATTGAGGCTGCAGGCAGCCGCAGAACAGGCCGAAAAAACAGGAACAAGGTGCGAAGATCCGATATCGGCCAGGGTTATGTATGTGTTGGTTGGTTTGCCGATTTGGCTTACTAGTGATCTAACGTAGGCGAAACAGAGACGAAACAGACTGCAAGGCACCCAAGCTCTCACAATTTTTGATGGATTCGTCTAAGGGATGGGTGCGGCAGACGGCTTTTCGTCCGTTATTTCGAGCTGATTGTACGTTGCTATCGCACAGGCTCGTGTGATGTTTTGTTTATCCATGCTCTATTTGCGTCGATTGGTGTAGAAAGTGATTGTTTCACACCAGCTGTCAGACAACCATAAATGTTTCTTTCTTTACCCTTCTTCTCCAAAACCTTGATGGACGGTTGATGCTCCCCTTCCTCCCCCGAACGAGGCTAGGCTGAACCCGCTGCGCAGTCGGACGATCTGTCGGATCTGGACATGTATTTCGACAAGCAATCGGACTGGAGAGACTCCTCGTCCTCAGCAGCACCAACAACACCCGCTGGCCCTCTCCCAAGTAGCGGAAAAGCTGCGGGTAGGCGGCGGGGCAAGGTAGTTGAAGGCGACGGTGAGAAAAGTAGAGGGAGGTGGGGGGAGTCGGGAAGAGGAAATTTTGTGTAGGGGTTTTGTTTGAGAGATTTATCTGTGTTTTCGTCCCTTTTAATTCTCGCGCACATCTTAACACATCGTTGGTGCACTTCTTTTGAGAGTATTCGACAGAGAAAGGGGACAGGTACACAGGCGGACAAGCAGATAGAGCGGTAGAGTGTGAGCAGAGGGATCAAGATGACCGAGGGGAACACGGGAGAACGGGGCGAAAGGAGAAATCCAGCCGGGGAAAGAGATGCAAAACACAGGGACGACCGAGACAGGAAGCACAAACCCGCTCCTCTTGCACCGTTTATCACCGCCGCCTTTGTTGCCGGCAATAGCTTCACGACCATGCGTGCATACTGCCGCCGCCATGCACTCTGTGATCGGCATACTTGACCACCACCGCCACCACGGACAAACAACGACAACAATGGCAACGACAGATCTGGCGGCACAACTGGCGGCGGGGCTGGGGCTCAACGTGGTGGCACCCTCCTCCTCCCGCCCTTCGACGGGCACCGAGGAGGAGGCGGCAACAGCGATGCACGAAACAGATGGGCGATACCAGGATGATAGCGAAGAGGAGGGGGAGGAGATGATGATGATGGACGAGGACAATGCCGGGGCACGGCTCGGCGGGTGGTTCAACGACGGGCAGAACGCCAGTCGGCGGGAGCGGACGCGGGCCATCCGCAAGGAGGAGAAGGAAGGGAAGAGCGCGGAGAAGGTGCACGCCTGACAGGATGCAGCAGGCGGTCAATGACCGAGAAGGACCAGAGATCGTGGTAGAAGAGTGCCACTTTTCTTCAGGAGGGTGTTGCTTCTCTCTATGCCGGCTTTCTTAGTCGAAAGTCAAGCCTTCTACCCCTATGGTGTCATAGGTTCAGAGGTTGATGGAGACGCAGGTTGGATGAAGCGGAGCACTACAACACTCTCTTGATGATGGTAAACAATGGTCATATGGTGCTCCTTCCGCTCTCGGTTCTTCCGTTGCTCTCCCTCTCCATGGACGTGCTCCCCCACCAAGTGTTGAGCAAAACGTTCTTTGTCGCTGCCAATCTGTGCGCTGCGACTGGCGTGTCGGTGCAGACGCCCCCGTCCTCCTCCTGCTCATGCCGCTCGTTGTCTTTCTGTCTTCGCCCAACTGGTGGTGGGGTCCCCGTAGGTAATTGCTATGGTCGTCTCGGCGGCGGAGCGTGACGGAGTCCGCGACGACAGGTATTTCTCGTTCGCGCTCAAGACCCTCGCGAGGATGGGGCGCTTGGACCTCAGCCTCCGTGTCAACGAGATGAGAGAAACGTGAGAGCCTCAACAAGAGAATGAAACGCTTTTGCGGGTTGTGACTGGCAATCCATGCGACCGCTTGGTTAGCGGGCAGGACTCTCTCGCTGCTCCGACACCGCCGCAGCTTGTTCACGCAGGCACTACGCGCGTGCTGCACCCGTTTATTTTTGTGTGTTCCTTGCTGCTGCCGCTGATTACTTGCTTTTCGGTGCTGGTTGTGATCTCTCACTTCATACTGCTAATACCCGTTGTTTTTTGGAACTGAAGGCCCTTCCATCCCCTGCGCCATGCCGCACACGACGAGGCCGAGTACGAAAACGAAAAGCTCAAAAAAAACAGACGACCATTGTTGTTTTTCCTTGTATCAATCTTTGTCCGTCTACTCGCGCAGTTATCTACAGGACGGTGAACTCGAGAGCCACGACCGCATGACGACGGCGGGGCTAGCGGTGGCCTGCCTGAGGGCCGGGGACGAGACGTCCGCCTTGGAGATGCTCGAATCCGCCGTCAAGCCCTACTCATCCTCTATTCCAGAGCAAAACGAAGAGCTACAGGTGGAAGAAGAGGCGGAGGAGGAGGAGGAGGAGGAGGAGGAGGAGGAGGAGGACTGGGAGGCGCTCGAGGCAGCGGAGGAGCTGGAGAAGATTTTGGAGGCCGAAGGGGAGGTGCTGCCAGAGCTGCTGGACTTCTACTTGGAGCGGGGTCAGAAGGAGAGCAGCCAGGAAGCGGCGGCCGGGGTGAGGTTTGGATGCCATGTTGTATAGCATACGGTATGTAGAAGACAGTAGCTTGGGGGTTCTCTCTAATTGGAGGCAGGGCATGGGGCGGGGCGAAGGTCTCTGCCTACGATGTCATGTTGATTTCGATTGCCAGATGTCTAGGTAGACACGGACGGCTTCGTTGTGTTGGGTACCATTTTGTTACTACTGAATCGGGCTGGGTGAGATTTAGATTGAGTTGCACCGAGGCCGCCTGCCACCGCTGACATTGACGCACGAGCCGGAATCCTTGCGTTCGAAAACACCACCTACGTTGGTTCATTTTTGTCGCGGATGCGCCACCCGATATCCCGCCGGTCCACAGAACAGCCACCTACCCCCCCCGCCACGCTGCTGCCTTTCACACTCCCACGACCCCCCCCCCCTCCGGAATGCCTCCTAAACCCTACTATTATACGACTCAGCTGAGAAAGACCCTCGACAGGGCTCTTCGGCATGGGGACTTCGCCCCCTCTTCTGCCGCCGCCGCCGCCGCCGCGCCTTCTTCTCGATCGGCTCCGCCACCCTCGGGCGCCCTTACCGTGTGGGCATACAACCAGCTCATCCGGCGGCTGGGCAAGGCGGACAGGCTGTCGGATGTGTTCGAGGTGCTGGACGGCATGACCAGGCTCGGCGTGGAGAACAACCACGAGACGCTCGAGTTCGCCACCAACGCCGCCATCAAGGAGGTCGAGTTTGAGACCCGGGCGGTCTCCATGAAGACGTTGCCCAGCGGTAAGCAGGTTGATGCGGTCGGCGTGTGTACCAGGTGTGGTGCGGTGGACGGGGAGGCGGGGGGTGGGTTGCGTGTGGTCGTGTGTTCTCAACACCCTCCGTCGATTTCCTTTGAAGCCGGCATGGTTCGCGCCGTCTGGTTTCGAGGGGCCGGGCAGGAGAGGGGGGGGGGTAATGTCCTGTATGTGCTGTGTATTTTGTGGTACCGGCTTGGCGCGTTGCCGTGTCTTGACTTGCGGTCGAGTTTAAGGCCTAAGCGACGAATAGTTGCATATTGAAATGCTGCTTCCGTATTTCGTTGCACGTGGCACGTTTCTTCTTGTCTTTCTCCGACGTCTTCGTTTCGATTTTGTTGCGCATTTTTATTCTCTCGTTTGCTGTCGTTGCAGGAAAAGCAGCGCTGCCCGAGGTGGTGTTTGTGGGCCGTTCCAACGTGGGCAAGTCTTCCCTGGTGAACATGCTCGTAAACCGCAAGACCCTAGCGCCAACCTCAGCCGTGCCTGGTTTCACTCAGGTAGGTGAAGAACTGCGGGTATTTTATTGAACAAAAAATTGTGTGTGAAGAATTTGCAGGGTTTCGCCGGATAATCGTGTCTTTATATTATTAGGATCGAACACGTTTGCCGGCTGACCAATGAAAAGACTTCAGTCTCAGTGCGGTTGAAAACCAAGAACACTTCTAAATGCAATTGACTGGGACCCCGTGGAGGGGCGGCATGGAGGAGACTAACCTATTCTCCGGAAACGTTAGCAACAGAAAGAAACTGCACACGTCTACGCAGTGTGTGTGTGTGTGTGTGTGTGTGTGTGTGTGTGTGCTTTTATTATTAGCATCGACCGCGCTAACCGGCTGACCAATGAAAAGAAGTCAGTCTCAGTGCGGCGGGAAACACAAAATGTTTCCATAGTCCACTATCTGGGACCCCGGGACCGAGCGTCGTAGGGGGAGCTACGCTATTCTCAGGATTAAAGACAGATACCGTAGTAATAACAGAAGAAAACTGCACGTTTCTACTAAGACTGTCACCCTGCACTCGACTTCGTTTAGGAGTGCTCTCTCTATCATTCTTCTTGCTTTCACCACTACTACCATCACTATTCTCATCGTCATTTTGGCAGCAACTTTTTGGCAGCTCTTCTTCTTGTCTGTCTCTCCGTCTTTTGTTGTGCGGGAGGTCCTCTGGCTCGAAGCTCTTGCTCTCTTCCACGCCATGATTCCCTTCTCGACTGCTGTCTTGGTCTCTGTCTTGTCCTCCATTTGTTCCCTCTGTTCCTCCTCCTTCATCGTTGCCACTCGAATTTCCCTCATCGCCATCATGATGATCGTTTTCGTTTGTACTACTATCGAAATCCCAACCTATTGGCCGGGGTGGAAATTGATCCATGAGCAGTCCATGACGTTTAANTGTGTGTGTGTGTGTGTGTGTGTGTGTGTGTGTGTGTGTGTGTGTGTGTGTTTTCGGGGCAAGGGTTGCTAACCGTGGACGTGTAGAGGTAAAGGGAGGCAGCGATAGAATCGAGACTTCCCGTGGGGTGGTTGTCCACGTCTAGTACCGTTCGTGACGCTGGTGTCCCCTCGCCGTTTTTTTATCTTGTGCGACAGAAGACCGGAAGAGATTCTCTTCTCACGCAAAGTTTGTTTTAAGCCTGCATGCGTCTCATCCCCCCCCGCCCCCGTTGGACGATTTTCCCCACCAACCATTTGCAGCACTTCAACTACTACGCTGTGAACAAGGGGAGGAGGAAATCGCCATCCTTTTTCCTCGTCGACGTCCCTGGTCTGGGTTACGCCAGGGCCGACGACGGCCGCATGGACTCGTGGAAGAGCACGCTGCAGCGCTACCTTGGTGTCAGGGAGAACCTCCGCGTGGTGTTTCACCTCATTGACGGCAGGTGAGGCTTGTACTGCACAAGGTGCTGCTGAAGGGAGGGATTCGAAGAGGTATCGTGTCGAGCCACAAGAGATTACCCGTAGAAAGGAGTGCAAAAACAACCGCGGCGTCTCTCCCCTACCACCGGCAGATCGATAGAGCCTCTCACCGCCAAGCCTTTTCATGGCCTTGTCCTTGACCTGATTGCTACATCCTTTTCCCTGTGCACTGCCTGCCGCATTTACATTGCAGGACGGGCCTGCAGAAGGCGGACGAGCAGCTGATCTCGCTCATGATGAACGAGAATAAGGGGAGGAGCAGCTACGTGGTGGTGGTTACCAAGTGCGACAAGGTGAACGACAAGAAGGTGAGAGAGGGAGTGGGAGACAGACAGGGCCAGAGGTACTGCCGCCCCACTTGGCGTCGATGCTGATGTTTTTTAGTTCCTGATGCGATATCATTGCGTTGTGTCTTACTGCAGTAGCATCGCTGCTGAACAGCAAATCCGCAGTGCATCGGTGACCCCGGCACATACGCTCGATCATCATACCGGAGGGTGTAGGCCCAGGAGCTCGCAGAAGGTGGGGCGAAAAATGAAATAAGGCCAATACCCATGCTGCGAGAATGTGAGTGATTTTCGGAGCACATGATCAGATGCCATGTGTGCTGCCATCCTCCGCCATCGATTTTCGTCCTACATCATTTCGACCCCCTCTCCCACCGCTTCCGCCAAACCACAACCACATGCGCCCTGCCCTATGCACACACATACGTTCACACCTTTCCCTTCCCCCTTTTGGTCTTGTTTGCTACACGCAGCTGAAGGGGGTGACGGAGGAGGTGCGACAAACCCTCGACAAGAACGGCTTCCCCAAGACCACCCCGGTCATCCCCACCAGCGCCAAGTCCAGGCAAGGCAGGGTGGAGCTACTAGGATACCTGCGGCTGGTTTTCGATGTCGACCGGCGAAAGGGCAAGGGGCTCGCTGGCGCCGCCGCCGCGGGTTCGCCCCAGGGGGAGTGGGAGGGGGCGCTGCAGGGGGGGGACCGGAGAAGGCATCGATAGTAGGCGGTGGCTTGTAGCCCGTAGGGTCGACCGTGGGCGTCGATGCGAGTGCTGGAGCGATGTCACACGCACACCGTGTGATACGGGCTTGTGATTTGGTGGTTTGGCCTTGGAATCGAAGGTGTGTCCCCCGCCTGATGCGTCGAGTTGCTACCGATGGATTTTACGCGCAGAATAGATATCAGGCATGAATTACAACTTCATAAACATTTCTCAGCCGCGCTCGGTTGACACTCAGGCGTATATCGCTATTTTGCCCCACCTCTACGACCACAACACCATACATAGAAATAGACGGTGACATGCCACACGAATAGACACCGATATCAAACCACATACTGGTAGCATCCAGTCTCACCATACCCCCATCCTGGCGTGCGCTATTGCACAAGTACCCTTGAACAAGAACGTGTGATTGTTCACGGGGAAAAAATCATGCGGGGTTGCAAGGCAGGTCTCCTAATGCTGCTCTCTTTTCGAGCCGAGGCAGGCGGAGAGCCACCATTGTGATTCGGCCAGCACGCGCAACCAACGTATCACCCACGAAAAAGCCCTCCCCAAACACCTCTCGTACAGAAACACTTGCAGTAGTCTCAAGCAGTGATTCGGCGAGATTGTCTGCAGGTGACTCGCACCGTGTGCGTAGAACGACGCGCCCCATCACAAGTTCGTACCGAAGTCGAAAGGGCGAGAAACATTGCGGACAAAGGTCGCTCACTCAAGAACCACCTTCCGCTATATAAGCTAGGCTGAACGCTACTACAACCGAGTTGATCTCTCACTGTAGACCGTGTGCCCCATATTCCGCACAAAACGGCATCGGAATCGCCGCTCTCACCATGTAGACTTAATCCCTGTCACAGTTTCCTTGGGTACCTCCTGCAAGGGCACGCGGATGCGAACAAGACGATCGAATCAACAGAGTCTAGGCGAAGCGTGGGCTGGCGCAAAGACAATGGTGTCCTTCGGCGAACCACAATGAGAGTACTACCGTAGCAGCTTGTTTGCTGACCCCACCCACCCACACGTACGTATCTTGGATACCACGGAAAGGAACTCGTCGAGCGGCCGTAACAGGCGTGACAACAAGACACTATCGTTGACGTGTCATTCTGAAGAGTTACGCCGCAAAATACTCAGCTTCTCAAGCACTGCACACAGCGAGGTTATGGTCGCAATACCATCGCCTCGACATGCAGGCGCAGGGTGGATCAACGACAGCACCATGAAATATCTCACGTCAAGAGGCCCAAGATCGCGACGTCTCCACACACCTTGTGAAAGCCGCCAACACAGCACCGTGTCTCTGTGAGCCCTCCGCCGTAGGATTGGCAGCATCATCCCCAGCGGCGTTCCAGTCGTCGGAGTTGCCTCGGAACTACTCGCAACCTTTGCACCATGGGTGGTAGAGAGGTCAGCGCTGGCCCAAAGCCAGGACACCGCATGAACTGGCTCCACTTGAAGCAACAAGCAACAAGCAGCGGATTGCCTCTACCCGGTGCAGCTGGGGGTGTGTGCCCTGTACGGGGCCGATCTTGTAACGAAGAACGTTGGTAGTGAACTCCAGGGTACTGCTGTCAAACATGATGATCTGATCTGCCGGATAACACGTTATTCGCCCAGGCGGTGGCGTCGACCGGACGGCCGATGTCGCATCCGCTACGGCGTTCAAGAATAACCGCACAATTCTGGGAGAGTACAACCGGTCATGGTGAATAAGAACGCTCTCGAACAAGGGCATTATGCCCAATGAGTCGCAGGCGTTGGCATAGTCCACAAAAGCCATCGTGTTCACCGTACGCTGCCTCTCCAACAAGATTTTCACTGATGCTTCGTGGACATGGCTGGAGGCGGAGATCAGGGCTTCCCCCGTATCGACTACTACGGCGTCCAGAAGCATGGCCATGATGCCAAGATGCTGGTAGGCCGCGGCCCGACTGAGGACATTCCTACCGCCATCATGTAAACGACAGCAACGGTTGATCCCAACCTGCATAGTAGCTCGCGTACCACGTCTGAGTGCCCACCCCTCGCCACGTCGTCTAACGGGACGATGGTTGTTCCCGACGTATCCGTTCTAGCCAATGACGGGTCCGCTTTCGCACGTAGAAGCTTGACAATGCCCGGATCCTACCGACGATGCCAGGGCCAGTGCCGTCCCTCCGTCCAGTGGGCGGCGGGGATTAGGGTTCGCGCCTGCCTCGGTCAGCTCGTTCACCACTTCCATGAGCCCGTGGGCTACAGCCAGGTGGAGCGCCGTGGTTAAACTGGTGCTGCTGGTGCCTTCGAAGTTGGCGCCAGCCGCGAGTAGCGCCTTGACCACGCCCAGGCTTTTGTTGTTTAATTTTCTCCCATCATTGGATTATGTCCTTTGCCCCTCTGGCCCCTATCCTCCACTTCTACCAGCTAGACGACCCTACCGGGGTCACATAGGAGGAGGGGGTTGGACCCCCTCCTACGGTTCCTGCCTGCGATATTTTAATCGCGAGAAGGGTACAGCAATCCCTTCCCTCGCGACTTATGAAGTCGATCAAGTTTACTAACAACGAGCTTTGCAACGCGTCGCTTCCAACGGAGACCAGAATTTAATTAGCGAGAAAAAACTCACTCTGTCGGGACTCGAACCCATGACCTGGCCCTTCGCAGGCTACGAGGCTACCCACTAGACCACCGGGGCGCAGGTGTCCGCCTATGGCGGCCTTGGACAAGGCATCGAAGCCACCGTCCGCAACTAGGTTGGTCTTGGCCCCATTGTCCAGGAGAATCCTAACAACGCGTACGCAGCCCTCGTTGGTGGCGTACATGAGAGGGGTCCAGCCGCCCGGGGTGCCTTGGTCGATGTCAATCGACCCGCTGGAGAGAAGAGCCAGCGTGAGCTCCACCAGGCCGCCCAAGATGGCCTGGTGGAGTTGATTGCAAGGGACGCGATGAAGGCTCGAGAAGGGGAGGAACCGACGGCATTTCGTGTGCGGAAGGATCGAGGAGATCGATGCTGGCGCTGTCCACCGCTCGAGGTGTTTGCCTATGGGCGAAGTGTGGCGCGCTGTACGCTTGATTGCGCACCCACTTCCAAATTTCAAACCAGGGCTCTTTGACACCTTCGGCAGGCATTCCTCTGAGTCGCTCCTGCACATGTAACGGCTCGTTCTTCGACGAGAACACGAGAACAAAAAATTCGATACCTGCGGCCGCGGCAAACATCCCCCCTTCAAAGATTGAATCGGACGGGTTGTTTCTGCTGTAGGTGTGGTGCGCCTACTTTGCTTTCTCCAGAACCAATATACCCGAACCAGCACGGAACACTCGTTGTAAGTAAACAAAATCGACTTCGTAAGTCGCGAGGGAAGGGATTGCTGTACCCTTCTCGCCATAAAAATATCTCAGGCAGGAACCGCAGGAGGGCGGGGTCCAACCCCCCCCTCCTGTGTGACCCCGATTGGGTCGTCTAGCTAGTAGAAGTGGAGGATAGGGGCCAGAGGGGCAGACGACAGAGCCCAATGACGGGAGACCAAAAAAAAAAAACATCAGGTGGACTTCAGATCAGTCATTTTTTTTTTGGATTTTCCAACTTTCTCAACTTTCTGAACTTTCTTGGTTTCAAATTTTGAAATTCTGTTCACTCGTGCGGTGTACTTGTTGTGATCTTGGATCTCCCGGATTCTGGATCTTGGATCTTGGATCTTTACCACATTCCTGATCGTGTGTTCATCCCCGATTCGCTGTTCATGGCTCGGGACGGTCCATGCGCTCACTCGACGAAGTAGCTACGGAATGGTTCCGTCACATGCTAACAACGATGAAGAGCAGCACCTCGGGAAGGTACAGGTGTGTGGAGTTCGAAAAGTCGGCCTAGGGCCGAAGTAAATAATTCATGTAGGTTAGTATACAAAGCCATGGTGGTATGTTCGCTGCTGTTCGTCCTCAATCAAGGTGCAAATCACAACCACATACCTACATGAATGAGCTCTGATGGATACCTCAGGAACTCGAAAATCATGAACTGCTTTGGGGTGGCTCTTCGTACCCTCGCCCTTTCTCAGTCTCTCGCGTTTAGTGCACTTCTCCTTTACGCTGTCCAACAACGCTGACGTAGAATACATGACTCTACCTTGATGGAATGGACAGCAGCAGCAGAAGCAGCAGCAGAAGCAGCAGCAGAAGCAGCAGAAGCAGCAGCAGAGTCGAGTACTTGGCGAAGAATGCCGGCGCCTTCGTCGTTTGCAGACCTTTCGGAAGCGCAATGCTTGCGCCCTCATCTCGCTGCCTCGCTCCTCTTCGGGGAAAGGTAGCGAGGGAGAGGTGTCCCCTTCAGACACACCGTGCGAAAGGCCACAGCAACAACAACGACGGCAACAACAAGAGAACCGTAGCGCGACGGCCGCGAAAAATGTCACCACCTCCTATCGGCTGCGCCACCTTACCTGCTCTCTGAGGCCCACGGTATCGTGCCACCAGCTGGACTACTCTAGGATAGGCCATCCCAGCGACACACCGCCCTTGGTGACCGACAACGAGCTACAAAAGGCAGGTGTTGCCAGTGGTCGCGCGCAAGACGTGCTGCACTTGAGGTTGGTCATCCCAAACATAGCCCCGACGTCGATCCGGTGTGCCGATCACCACCGATCGTGCATGGCTCACACCAGCGAGCAGGGGGGGCTGGGAGACTCGCTGAGCATCGCGCACCAGCGTCAAGGGTTGCTCGTGACGGCGAGTGGCGGGGCACACCGCAGCAGGTTCTCGTCAACGTATGCATGCGGCGGTAGTGTTATTAGTGACAGCACGACAAACACCGTGCTGTCGTCACCGTCGTAGTATTGTTTGGTGTGTACATTCGACCGCCGTTAAACAGCGAATCCTGTGTTGCTTCAACTACAAAGCAAGCCTCCACGCTGCCACCCACGGGCCCCAAAACGTTGCAGCCGCGGGATTTTCCAGATCCTTCGTCCGCGCTCGCTTTTGGGGGGTGTCGTGTTTTCGAGTTCGAGACGCCCTTCCATGTGTAGTTGATTAGTGGGAGGGACCCAGAGGAGGAGGGGACGAGCAAGCTCAACCCATTATCGATCGATGGTCGTTTACATGCGAAGCTATGTAGCCATACAACGCGAAGAGAGAGGGGGACATAAGCCCGGCGGTACACCCCCAAGCACCGTCGTCAAAGGCACGAGCCGTTGGAACAGGCTTGTCTGCCAGACCGCGGACCAAGCGGTTGCAGAAAACAAGCTTATAAAACCAGACATGCGCGTCGCGTTCGCTTCCGCCGCCGCGAAATTCACCTGTTTGTCATGTGGAATACGCCACACGTGCTGGAGGAAAACAAGTAAGTAGTTCGCGCGGCCGCTGGTTTAAGAAAATATTCCCTCGCACACTGTGACTCGGTCGAGGGTGGCTCCCTCAACCCCTAGAATCACTATGTAGTGAGGTTGGCTTTGTCGTCCCTCGTCACATTTCGCCCCGCCTGTATCCGACGGCTAGTCACGGACGGGCCTAACCACTCCCCTCCTCCTCGTAGTCCTCTCCAACTTCAACAAAGGAGCACCCCCCCCAGAAAAACAATCAAATGCAACAAAGACGCACAGCAGCGACCAAACGCCACTTTCCAAACAGGTTGAGGAAGCGCTGTTGACGGGTACGCCTTCTGCACACGTCTGGATTCAATATGTGACGCAAACTGCCATGCAAGAAAGAAGGGAGAAGTGAAGGAGGATACTGATACGCACCCCGTTATCTACCTATCCCCAGCCGCGCCTAGACGAAGAGCAATGATGAAAATCATCAGTAACATACCCCCCCCCAGCCAACCTTCTCTTGTCACCCCCGCGCTAGATGCGACCCCACCCCCTTAAGATATCAAAACCCTTTCAGGCGGCCTTCGTAAACAACCTGGGGCGCGTCGGGCCCGGCCCTCTCCTCCACGACGCCCATCTCCAGCACCACCTCCTCGCCGGCCTCCCTCAGCAGGCGCCGCGCCTCCTCCGCCGCTTCCGGCGCCACCACCACCACCATGCCCACCCCGCAGTTCAGCGTGCGGAGCAGCTCCTCTTGCGTCAGCCCGCCCGCGGCGCTCAGCCACTGGAAAATCTCCGGCAGGTCCCACGCTGCTGAGGAACAGCCGCCGCCGGTGGATCCCGCCCGCAGCCTCACGGCCACGTCGGCCCCCAGCACCCTCGGGATATTCTCCGACAAGCCTCCCCCGGTGATGTGCGCGAGCGCCTTGGCCAGCCCCGCGCGCAGGAGCGGCAGCAGCGCCCGGACGTAGATGCGCGTGGGCACCAGCAGCTCCTCCGCCAGCGTCTTCCCCTTGCCCCCCGCCCCCCGCCCCCCGGCGGCGTTGAACGGCGCCGGGTCCCCGTAGGACAGCCCCTTCACCTCAACGATCCGGCGCACCAGGCTGAAGCCGTTGCTGTGGACGCCCGAGGAGGGCAGGCCGAGCACCACGTCTCCGGGGGAGACTTGGAGGGGGAGGACCTTGCCGCGGGAGACGGCGCCGACGCTGAAGCCGGCAAGGTCGTACTCTCCGGCGGGGTACATGGAGGGCATCTCGGCCGTCTCGCCGCCGATGAGGCCGCAGTTGGCCTGGCGGCAGCCCTCGGCGATGCCCTCGATCACCGTGGCCGCCTTGCCGTGTGTGTGTGTGTGTTGGGGATGGTTCAGATATATATTTTGGCAAGACGATGAGAGAACCCCGCAAGAGAAAGGAAAGAAGACGAAGGAAGGAGCAGGGAAGAAGAAAATTACGAGAGTCAGTGTAAAGAGTCGCAACCCTCGCTAGCTTATTTTGCCCGAGTGGATCTGGTCGTGGTCGTGCCGACTTTCTGTTTTCGGTTTGCGCGGCTGAGGCAGAGTCCCAGGTCTTGATTCCACCAAAAGTATAGGACCAGACCGTGCATACAAGAATAGAGACGAATCGGTACTCGATGGCCATAAAACAGCAGAAGAGCGCAAGCAGAGGGAGTCACCGCATGGATGCCGATGCCATTGGACACCCGAGAAGTGGAGACAGGAAACGCCAACAAGTTTTAAGGAAACGGCAACAAATATTCAACACCAACAAGAAAAAATGCACCAAAATGGCGTGTGCTTACAAAAATGAAAATACATGGAAAATCACGCGTCATCCTCATACATAGCACATCAAACACAAACTTCTAGATACCTCGGAGACCGAAAGCTTGCCGGTGGCGTAGTAGTCCAAGAAGAACATCGGCTCCGCGCCCGCCACGATCAGGTCGTTCACGCACATCGCCACAAGGTCGATGCCCACCCCGCTGTGGTCTCCCGCTATCTGCGCGACCTGGGAACGCGCGCGTGTGCCGAAAGGGACAAGAAGGAGGGGGGGTCGCACGAGAGCGTACCGTTTGGGATAGTAGCGCTGTCGGCTACTGTAATGTACATCGCGGTCTACGCGCAGGCGGCGATTGGAGGGTACATAGGCATCATACGCTTCGGGTACATGGCACAAGGGGTGTGTACCTGTCACGACCTGAGTGAATGCCCACACCTACTCGCGAGACCTGTCTATCCACCCACGCCTTCCTTGAAACAACAAAACAAAAAACAGCCAGTCCCTCTCTCCGTCCATCCATCCGTCCCTTCCTATAACGTAGCCTACCTTGAGCTTGGTGCCGACCCCATCGGTCGCCCCGACGAGGATGGTGTCCTTCCCCTCGTACCCGGCGGCGGCGAGGTCGAACAGGCCGCCGAACCCCCCGAGGTCGCTGTCGCAACCCGGTCGCCTCGTGGACTTGCACGCCGGCTTGATGCGCTCCACCAGGCTGTTGCCGGCGTCGATGTCGACCCCGGCGTCCTTGTAGCTCATGCCGCTCGACGGGGCGGCGGCGGCGCCGGGGGGAGGGGGAAGGGTACCTCCGCGGCCGCCCCCCTTCATGAACAAGCCCATGGCCTTGAGGAAAGCCGGGCCCTCCTTGGCTTGCACCTGGCGTTTGCGTGGTGTGAATTTACTTGATTATTTCGCTGAAACGACGACCTTTGCATATGAAGCACCGTTCGTGAGCGGGATAAAAATGCGTGTGGCGGTGCTCTTGAAAGAGAGCTGGAGCTAAGCAGGCAAGCAAATAGGGGACAAAGCAACCAAAGCAGCAAAAAAAAAAATCAATAGGTGCGGGGGGGTCGGCGAACACCCAGGATCCCGACCACCAATCGCGAACCGACAGAGGGAGAAGGGGGGCCGGGAGCGCACTCAACTGGTATAATGAGAAGCATGCAACTGACCAACCTGGTAGCCTTGGGGGTTGGGATTTCCCCTCCCGGACCACTGCCTCTGCCTCCCAATTCACGAACATATCACTGCGTGACTCTCGAAACGAGTAATAAAATGTCAGCGCAAAAGAAATTCAGCGAGCCATGGCTACACCCAGCGCTAACAGACCAAAAACATCCCACTACCCTCCGCTTGGAAAACACCCCGTGTTTTCCGGCCTCCAGCTCTTCGAGGTTCGCTTCGCTAGCAACCACGGCCATCTACCGTAGCGACGCAAGAGAAAACCAAAACCTGCCCACGCCTTGACGCCCGTTCTTCAGACGAGCACACCAGGACTCACCTTAGCCTTGAGGGACTCGGGCGTTTCCCCCTCGACCACCTCCACCTCCTCCTGCACCACGATGGGACCCGAGTCTACCTCCTCCGTCACCTGGTGCACCGTGCAGCCGGAGCGAGTCTTGCCCGCGGCGATGACCGCTTCGTGGACCTGCCACACAGAGAGAAACACACGCACACACACGGTGCGACAAAACACGAAGGTCGCTTTCAGCAACAACGACAACATGATCACGAAACACGCCAACGAACGGCAAAGCATCATCAGTATTGATAATACGCCGCCCGACGTTGACATTTCGCTGTTGACATCTACAACTAGCATTTTACCGACCGTGTAGTTTTCAGGAAGGGATCAACAGCGGCAATGACCTGCAAGTCCATGCCCCCGGCGAAGTCCGGGAGGAGGGAAGGGTGAACGTTCAGGCACCGCCCGGCCCACCGGCGGCAGAACTCTGGCGACAGGATCCGCATGTACCCGACGCAGAGCACCAGCTGCACGCCTGCGTCCTCGAGGGCCTTGGTCACCTCCTCATCGAATGCCGCGCGCTCTCGGCCCTAGTAGTTGGTTGTTGTCCCGCAATGCATCGTCGTTGGGTTTGCCGTGTATTGTTGTACGTAAATTATGCACACGCCAAGGCGGAGAGGAGAGGAACCCAAGTCAAGAAGTTATCGATGTCACCGTTAGTTGTCCAAGGACACGTGAAATGGCGCGTAGATGTAGCTGGATGAAAAACGAGTGCGAAAACCCGACAGAGAGAGGTAAACTTTTCTCCGCGCGGCGGCGGGGCAGTGATTTTCAGATTGGAGAGCACCTTAGTAAACAGCGGGCGCGACTCAAGACAATAGGGTACTTGATTATCGGAATTTGATACATACGAGCGTTGACTCGTTGTCGTGTTCTATCGTCTATCGTCTAGTAGACTTTGCCTCGACAAGATTCCTTGCGAGCTTGCGGCGCTCTTCCGCTGGCATTCTCCGACGCAAAAAGCACACGACAATAAAATCAGCAAGGTTGCTCGATCAAAACAACGGTGAACGGGTGTGACCTCAAAGAGGGAGATTGGGCAGGGTAGAGTAGAGTTGGGGCACAACCTCGTCACTGCTCAACCTAAACCTCCCAAGGCGGCCGGCGCGCACTGGCCACAGAGGAGACGGCCAAAACAACAATACCGCTCATCACCTTGGAGGCGACGAAGATCTCGGGGATGCCGTGCTTCTTCGCCCGGGCCCTCACAGGGGCCTCCTTCTTATTGGTCACCACGAGCACCACCACGGCGTTCACGCCGCCGTCCTCCGCCGCCGTGGCGCACGAGTCGATCACCGCTTGCAGCGCCGTGCCCCTGCCCGAGGCCAGCACCCCGACCCTCAGCGGCGCCGTCTTCGCGCGGTGCCCGATGTCCTTCCGGTAGTGGCAGGGCGAGAACTTCACCACCCCGACCCCGCGGTACGCCGCGTCCAGTGCCTCCGCGAAATTCGCGCCGGTGCCGGTAACTGCGAGCACCCGGCCGCCGGAAGACACGACACTGCCGCCGCCACCACCGCTCTCGGACAGCTGCGTCTCCGCCGCCGTTGCCGGTGCCGGTGCCGCCGCCTTGGTGCCGGCGTGGTAGACGGTGACCCCCGGGATCGCGGCGGCGTCCTCGAGGCCCGAGATGGGCATGCCCTTGGGGTACTTGCCCGGGTAGCCGTCGGCGGCGAGGACGACGGTAGCCGCCGCCGCCCCCGGAGTGAAGGCGACGGGCGTCTCGGCCAGGCGGCCCTCCGTGCACACCAGCATCACCTCGTACAGGTCGCTCTCCATCAGGGGGAGCAGCGCCTGTGTGCGGTTGCGTTTTTACATTAGCGTGTGCGTGCTTGGTGGGGTAAGTAGGCGACGACGGGTGTCTGGTGGTTTGATTATGTTTTACCGACGTTGTGGGTTGCGTTTTTGTACAGACGTGCCCCCAAGGTCATAAAAATACCCATGGACGTACGCTCCTACTGCTTGGTGTGCACCAGAGTACGTCAAGGTCCGATCTAATGGGTGTTTTATTGCTCTACCAAAAACACGGTTCGCAACACCGGCGGTCGTCAACAATAGCCTCTTCCCTCCCCACTCACCGGAAGGTTGATTAACCTTCTCTCATGACATACATACACATCGCGACAATTTTGCCCATGCCATCTAGCTCTCCACCTCGCCCCCTCCTACACAACCCCCCCTTCAGGCAAAATGGACCTGCGTCTCAGGGTCGCCCATCCGGACGTTGAACTCCAGCACCACCGGCCCCTCCTTGGTGAGCATGAAGCCGGCGAAGAGTACCCCAACGAAGGGGCTTCCTTCCGCCGCCATCGCGGTGACTGTCGACTGGCAGATGTCCGCGCACTCTCGCGCCAGGCGCGGGGTGAGGCAGGGCGCGGGCGCGTAGGCGCCCATCCCCCCGGTGTTCAGGCCGCCGTCGCCGTCGAGGGCCCGCTTGTGGTCCTGCGCCCCCGGCATGCACACCGCCGTCTTCCCGTCGCAGAAGGCCAGGATGGATACCTGCGAGGTTAGGTCGAAATAGGCCACGATGCACGTTTGTGGTACCAGTAGCAGCAGCAGCAGCAGCAAGGGTATCAACGTACCGACCAACCGGGTCAGCCGAACACAGTCCCACGTAGAAGATACTGTTTCTGGTACTTGTTACACGGGAACTAGTGCACCACAGAGGAAAGCAGGAGCAACCCCAATGAGCAGGCGCGTAAAACAATTGATCAGGAGCACGTAGTCAGGGACATTCGAACGACGCCCCTCCCGCAACACCACCACCATCACCACAACAACAGCAGCAGCAGCAGCAGCAGCATCAGCAGACACTGCCTCTGTCCCACCCAGGAGAGGAAACTGGCCTCCTCTCTCCTCCCACGCACCTCCTCCCCTTCCAGGAACTCCTCCACCACGACCTCCGCGCCGGACTCCCCGAACTCCTTCTTCACCATCACCACCTCCAGCGCCGCGACGGCCTCCTCCTTCGTCTCCGGCATCAGCACCCCCTTCCCGGCCGCCAGCCCCGACGCCTTCACCACCACCCTGTGCCCGGCCTCCATCACGTAGCTGCGAGCCGCCTCGAAGTCGGTGAAGCACGCGTACCGCGCCGTCCGCAGGTCGTTGCGCGCCATGAAGTCCTTCGAGTAGGCCTTGGAGGCCTCCAGCCTGGCCGCCGCCGTGCTGGGGCCGAAGCACGGCACCCCGGCCGCCTCCAGCGCGTCCGCGACGCCGTCCACCAGGGGAACCTCCGGCCCCACGGCGACCAGAGACACGCCCTTAGACTTTGCGAACTCCACGACGGCGGCGTGGGGCCCGTCGCCGCTCTTTGAAGAGGAGGGGATGTCGGCGTTGGAAATGCCCGCATGGCGGCCGCTTCCCGTGCCCCCGTTACCGGGGGACACGTAGACGTGCGACACCCGCGGGGAGTCGGCCAGCTTGAGCGCGATGGCGTGCTCGCGGCCGCCGGAGCCGAGGACGAGGACGACGGCGCCGCCGCTTCCGCCGCCGCTCCCTGGAATCGTTTCGGTGTCGTCCGCCAGGAGCGACTCAGCGATGCGGCTATCCGCCGCGGACGTGGCCCGCAGGGCCTTGGCGGCGAGAGAGCGGCGGCCGAGGGAGGACAGCATGAGGCCGTCCGTGGCGCTGGGGGACTCACCTGCGACCTTGGAGAGGTCCTCCGGGTCGACCACGACGGCGATGCGCGCGTGCTGGACTGCTGCCGCCCTACATGTATGGACGGGGGAGAAACGGGTGTGCTCGCTCTCGGTGTTTTTATCTATCTACTGCTGTATCTGCTTGCTCGTGTGGTAGGGTCTAGGCATGGGGGGGACACGGCGTTTGGTTGAGACGCGCTGTTTGCTACAGAATAGAGAGGCCTGTTTTACGCCGATGTGTGCAAGTCGAGGGCGAAGTTGAACGACAACTGTAGCTACGGCTGCTTGCTGTGTAGAGCCACAGAAGACGGCAACTCCAATGTTAAGTTGGTACAACAGCATAATGCAGAATTGAGCCCGACCCCACATCCTTCAAAACACATTTGCGAGGTATGCAGCAAATATCGTACGCTAGGTCTGCCGTCATAGATGCTTCGTGCAGTGGGTGCTAGCGAAATTTGAATATTCAATAATTTCCAACAAGACAGGAGACGGAGGAGACCGCGAGGGAAGAAAGCAAACGAGAAGAGACGGACAGGGTGGCGCGATACGCACCAGATAGAATTTATTTTAGCCAATTCCCCCCCCCAACGCTGCACCATTGCACCAAGCCCCCACTAGTGATGACGGACCATGAATGTATCGCTGGTTGGTGGCCATATTTGCATGTTTGTTTGTTCGTTAGTGGTCTCTCCACCGTGTGCCTTTTTCTGTGTCTCTTTTTTCTTGTTATTTTCGGCCTGGTCCCTTTTTGTCCTCGCTCTTTTTCGTTTTCTTTTGTCTTTTCTTCCTGTTTCCTTGTATTTTTTCTCTTCTTCTCTCTTTTTCTGTGTCAGATGGCCTTTGTCTCTGCTTGCGTTGTGAAGTACCAAGATTGAACCAATGGGGTGTACCTCTTTCTCTCTGGCCCGTGATGCTGACTCCTAGTCTCAGTTGTTACCTCGCATAGCGCGCAGAGGGAGCGGAGGACTCCAGAATATCTGTTGTTGATTTCTATTGACTTACTATTGCCTTGCGGACCCCTCGGGGCCTTGAGTGTACCTTTTTAGGGTAAGTTAGCCGGCGACCACGGGAATCGACCGCGTCGAGGGTTGGATCAGTGCGGACATTCGAAGGTACTGTGGGTAGAGAGAAATCGGAACGGTTTTTCATATGAAGACAAAAACAAGACAGCCACGCGAACGCTACTGAACTGCAGACACATGCTCCCGCTGCCATTCACTAGCTCCTTTTCCTTGTGGACGAGCGATGCGTTCCAAACAAAATAATGATCCTGTGCGTTCAACCGCCAGTGCTGCTGTAGGCCAGGCTTTCTGGCGGGAGCCGCAAGTGCACACAAATAGCCAATCAGCACCAACCAATGATCCACTAAATGGCCATTCCACTAAAAAACATGCGAGCAGGATCGGATACAAAGTCTAACTGACTAGAGTGGCAGCAGGCCTGTCCTCCATCGGCCGTTTTATTTTCGATTTAGATACACAAACTTTATTTCTATACTAATTTCAAGTAATCCCACCTTCTTATTCTCCATACAAGCAAAACGGCCGATGGAGGACAGGCCTAAGTGGCAGCGACGTAACCATCGAAGCACACAGAAAACAACCTCCAGTCACCTTATGAGCGCATGAGTGCTCGGGTCGCCCCCGGCGACATCCGCTGTGCTTTCCAGCCCTCCCACCACTACCGCCACGCCGGCAGTGCTGTCGGCTCCGGCGGCAAGCAGCCCCTGCTGACGACCAAGAGCGTGATTTAGCAATGCAGCAATTGGAGGCGGAAAGACAGGAACTCCAACAGGCTTTGAACAGGAACGTGATCAACAAAGAGTCAACACGCGTTCAACCCACTTCTTCGCCCTAAAGTTGTTCACGAGAAGGCGTCACCACACACCAGCCCCGCGACACATGCATGTTTGGATCCGCCACGCACACGTTCAAGAGTTCAATCAGGTTTCAAACATGCATACATAAGGGAATGGGCAAAAACACAGACACCGGCTTCCTTCTCACATCTTGGTGAGCAATACCGGCTTCCTTCAGGGCGTGGTGCGTCCCTGGCGAGTTGACCGTCACGATCGCGAGCCCGCTCGCCAGCAGGCGCCGCGCCGCTCCAACCGCGCCTGGTTGAGCTTTGCCCGCAAACACGGCCTTCATTGCCCCCTTTCCAGTCGCAGCTTGCAGAAGTGTCCGCGGTATTGGTTGGATGGTTGGCAGGGATAGCTCAGAGAAAGCCTTGCTCTACAGTTTACCTATATGTGTGCCAATACACTGCGGTCACGCGCCTACGCCCGTACCCAGTGAAGTTGCACACAACAGCAGCAGCAGGGGCAGGCCCAGCAGCCAGCACAACAAGCACAAGGCCTTGCGGCAACACAGAATGGACAAGGAGGCGGGGGGGTAGGGGGCTCCGGAGTGGAATGCGGCGGAACTAAACGCAAGCAAGATCGCTGCCCAGGTTGCCAGGTTGCCAACGCGCTCTTTCGTCGCCTGCGCCATGTCGACGACATCAAGCAATCCAGATGGCGGCCCTGGAAATGCTGCAGTCAGTAATGCGGGTGAAGCCGAAAAGCAGCTGAGCCGTTGTGAGGAGATGGTGCAGTACAGTTTACAGAGATGTGAGTGAGCAACGGGACCACAGATATTTCGAACCACCGCTTGTTCTTCGAAGCTCCATCCAGTGTGAAGTGTCTACTTCTCGTAGTTAGGCTGTGCTGGAAGGTTGCTTTACAGGAACGTAGATAGCCTTGCATTGCTGGGATGTTGGTTGGGAGATGATTCATACCAGGTTTTATCTCTCACAGCAGACGGTAGTGAGAGGTTCGGAGGTTCCAACAGCCGCGTCGACCGCATCAACAGGTTTCAAGATCGACTGGCGAAGTAGGAAGCGTGCCAATAGCAGGACAGCCAGCAGTAATACGGAGTATTATAGTTGGAGTAGCATAGGTTGTTTCTACAGCAGTGACTAGCGTGTCCGACACTAAATAGCAAACAATGATAACTTTAATAGTTGGTCTTTTCTTAATCAAGGCACAAATGTTGCACAGGTCGCACCACTATCACACACGATTGACAAGACACACTGGACGTTTGTCCAATACGTTGCACCGGCAGTCGTCTTGCAATGCTCTGCCGCTGCAGCCGACGAAGATGTTGAGTAGCGGGAGATGTGCAAGCACTGAAAAGATCAGCACAAGAAGTGCTCGTAGATCGCAAATCGCGGCTCAGCTCTTGCGTATACCGGGCGCGCGGTGCTCTGTGCTCGAAAAGCGCAAACTCGCACGGCCAGTAGAGCTTTGTCGTCCAATCTCCCACCCGGCCCTTGTGTCAAGGAAGACCACGGACCAGAATGCAAGTTTTCGTTGTGTTGTTCTTGATGCTACCAACGTTAATGTTTAAATTTTATGCTACCAACGTTGATGTTTAAATTCATTGGTCTGCCAGTTCAACACGGTCCGAAACGAGTCGGGACACCCCGCGGACTATGGCGGTTGTAGACAGCGCTAAATTTGCTCGGAGACAGACGTCCTCCCATGGTCAGCTGCAGGTTACAACAACGCTCAGGGCTAAACAAGAACTTCGCACCGCTTTTAAAACATTGACAGGTCCCAAGGTGAAGTTCATACGAGAAAAGCTGGAAAAGCTGGGGTGCGAGATGCCGACGGGGATGTTCACGTGTCGGCCGTGCGAGGGGATGGACATCTCCGGCGGTTTCATCCCGCCCACCAAGGGCGCCGACGGAAAACCCTCGCGCGCGGAGGTGTGAACACCTTGTGTGCGGCCTTGTTTATTTATCGGCCGAAAAATCCCCGATGTTTACTCCCTCCTGTGTGACCCTGGATGGTTGTAGCTGTACGAAAAAAATCGTTGAAAAGTGTTGTACTCTACATGCACTGAAAAGTGTAATACACGTCTCACCACGAAAAATTGGGGGACTGTCTCGCCACAGTAAAAAGGACGAAAACACACACACACACACACGCACACACAAAGGCACCAATCGACTCATCGTTGCTATCGCCAACCACTTGGCGCACGAAGCTTTTTGCCGGGGGAATTTTGAAGACGAAAGAGCCTTAGTTCGCCTGAAAGCGTTTCATACTAACAGGATTCGGAGACGGTTTACCTTCGAGCTAGCTCGTTTTCTGTCGATGCGACCTCGCGATGTGTTCAAACGTCATGGGCTATTGATCGACCAACTTCCACCAGGGCCAATCGGTTGGGATCTCTGCGACAACGATAGTAGTGAGGGTAATTCTTTTGGGAGTGACGAAGACGAAGGAAAGGGAAAGGGAAGAAAGGAGGACGAAGACGACGATGGAGCAGGAAAACATGGAGGAGTGGAAGAGCAAAGGGTTTGAGCCAGATGACCTTCCCCACAACAAGAAACGTAGGGCTAGGGAAGAACTGCCCAGAGATTCTTCTTGTCGAAATGAGGATCAGAATGATGGTAGCGAAAACAAGGAGGACACTGGTGAAAGTACTCCTAAACGAACTCGAGTACTAGGTAATAGCCTTGGTAGACGGGTGCAGTGTTCTTCTGTTGCTGCTGTTTCTGTTTTTGATCCAAAGGAGAGCTTAGCTTCCCCCATGCTGCCCCCTCACGGGGTCCCAGTTCATGGTAGATAGAAGTGCTTTGTGTTTTCAACCGCACTAAGACTGACGTCTTTTCATTGGTCAGCCGGTTAGCGCGGTCGATGCTAATAATAAAAGCACACACACACACACACACACACGTGCGATCGACAAAACGGCGGGCACGGATTTCCATGCCGCTTGTTTCAAGTCGGTTGGTCCGTGGTTAACGGAGGAAGCGGAGTTCGTCGGATGCGGTTCGCCTGCTTTGTCGTCGGTCGTGCTCATGAGAACGAACGACGCGTTGGGGCCGAGCATTTGTTGGTGCGGTGGCTTGACGTCTTCTTGTCATGATTCTTGGTGCGGCTTGTAGGCTCTCTGCCTTTATCCCGCCCTGCCCTGCTGCTTGGGTTCGTTGTCTGCACAATACGCCCTCCCATTTTATTTGTGTGTTTTGTGCCATCACGTTCATGGCGGTCGCAAGACGCATCCCACATGCCCTTGCCTTCTCTCGCGCAACTCAACGAGCCAAGCCCGCAGACTTGTTTTGCACTTGTGGGTTTTCGTACGGGTAACATGTTCCATCTCTCTCTCTCTCTCTCTCTCTCTCTCTTTCTCGCTAGAGTGTGAACAAATCCGTTTATGTTTCATTTTTCTCGGTCTCTCTGCGTCGTTTACCTTCCGTATTCTGTGTCTGAATTTCGTCTTGTTGCTCCTTCCCTGCCTTGAACGCTCCGTCACGTCTGCCTGCCGGCCTGGGTTGCACTCGATCGACAACCTTCACCTGCAACATCACGACGACAACGACGACCACGACGGCCACGATGACACCGCGAAGGTGGTGCTGTGCAGTGACAAGGGGGTGAATCAGACGATGATGGACCACACCATGGCTCACGAGCTCATCCACGCGTACGACCAGTGCCGGGTGAAGTTGGACCGCACCAACTGCTTGCACGTGGCGTGCACCGAGGTACATAGTGCAGCACGTGACGCCACATGTCACACACACACACACACACACCCGCCCTCTCCTCCCAGCACGAGTTCGTACACCATTCTTGCACAAACGGATGTACATATCGTAGCTTTTCAGAAATCTACTCAACAAGGCAATTGTTCCCTACGCCGCCCTGTTACACGTAGTCGACACGTTTCTGAGACATGTTGAAAATGGGGCGTGATTCTCCCTGCAGTATGCTGGCCTGTATATTTCTGACCGTATCACGATGCAATGGTCGAGCGTACAAATCCGAGTGATCCGGGTGAGTAAAATGCCTGTCCCTGTGTGTGCCATTCTCATCGAAGCAACAGCCAGAGACCTTCCGCGTTCAGGGGTGGGTGAGCGAGATGTGCACCAGCCAGAGGTACTGATTCTCCTTTAGCTTCCTCCCCATGACCAAAGTGGCCAAACTGGCTGCCTTAAGTTGTCCATACATCAACAGCGCATATGGAGCGAGCAGTAATCCCCCTGATGCGCCCGTTTCTTGTCCGGTACGTTGGTCTCCTGCTTGGACCTGCGTCTCCGGGGCCGGTACACGTTGACCGAAACTCGACTTTTCTCGAAAACCCGACCGTGTAGAGCGCACACTCACTTTCGTCAAAAGTGTAAAACATGCATTCCGCGTACGGTATCAATCATACACACACCGCCAAAACTCGAAATTGACCTAAAAGTCGACAACCCTCCCCTATCCCAACAGATTCGTGCTTCCAACACCAGCGGGGAGTGTTCCTTCGACATGGAGGTACGACGGGGCCACCTCAAGTGGGGGGGGCAGCAGAAAGAGTGCGTCAAGCGGAGAGCGGAGTTGTCAGTGAAGGCAACGCCCGGGTGCTCGGATAAGGTGAGTCAGTCGGTGAAGCGAAGCTCGCGTTGGAAGTGGGAAGCGGGGGAAGGGGATCATAAGGAGCTGCCGTCTCAAACAGGTGGTTGTAATCGACAGCAGCAGTGAATAGCACCTTCACGTTCTTGTTAGATGCTGTGGGCAATAGCGCCAACTGGTGGCGGCATTCCGTGAAGCTCCCGCCTCTTGTATGTCCGTGTGGACACCGCTAATGGTCCCTCTCTTCCTCCCTCTACTTGCCTCCTCGTGCGTTATGTTCCTGCTTCGATTGGCTTTCGTCTCACATCCGACGACGACGACGACAACAGGCAGCGGAGTACGTGAACTCTGCCTTCAAGCCATGTTATTACGACACCGAACCATATGACAAGAATCCGTTGTAGCGTACCTCTGAGATAGCCGTAACCATGACAATGATGCCGATGCCGGTTGGAGAGCCGATCGGTAGATGACGAGGTCGATGGGTCCCCCACGTTTTCCGTATGCTGGGTCTGTGGGGCGCGGAGGCGGGGGCGAGGGAGTACGTGCATAGCGTACGTTGGGCGCGGGAGGTTGCGGGCGTTCATCGACCAAGTCCTCGTCCGAAGACGTTTCCTTCGCGGCAGAGCTGGACTCGATCGAGAGACGATTGTGTTGTGCTCGTCGTACGTTGCAATGCTTTACCTGTCCACTACGGTATCGCTGGTGGTTGTATTTCCACCAACTCAGCAACCGACAGACATCCTACTTCCCTTGTTGACTTGAATTCCTTTTTGTAGCCCTTCCTCCTACTACGTCCTTGTTAATTTTTGCAGTGCTTGGGTTGTGTGATACCTATATCAATATTGGATGGTGTAGCATATGTTTTTAAGACGAGATACCCCGCCGCTTTTCTTCAAGTGTCAAGGGTGCCTCTCCGGCCACTCGGACCGCAAGAGATGCGCGGTTTGATTTGGCCCGTGCGGCGCCTTCCTTCCCCCGTGTCTCATTACGAGATCTCTCTCTTGTATGTGAGTGTTCGGCGAGTCGTTGTAAAAAAAGCATGTAGTACCCGCTCTCAAACTCGCGGGCTGGGGAAAAGTCCGGCTCAATGAACAATGTGTGATACGTACGTACGTCGTGGCAGTACTTCGTCTGGTGTTGTACGCGCATGAAACTACGTACGACGACGCCTTTTCCCGTGACAGGTGTAACGATAGACGCCCACAAGAAAGGGCACCACCTTGTCGACCCCCAGCCTCCAGGGAACGCATGTATGTCTCATCTGAAGCGTGGGTCCAACACCAACACAACATTTTACGGAGGTCCAGCGCCAATATCCGTTAGCAGGTAGCAGTCTCACCTTGTGGTGGGAGGCACCAGACATCGTGTTATCGTCGACGTCGTCGTCTACGATGAACCTGTCCACCTGACGACGCGGGTATAATTGCCCTTCTGTTTTTTTCGCACAAGCCAGGAGCAGTTTTCACTTGCTTAAGTGGTCGTGTCATGGAGGCTGTTTGTGTAGCTGATCAGCGCGCCCAATGCGGCTCGCAGCGACACGTACCTTGCACGTAGATATATGCCCAGTTTTCGCGAGAAGGCCTGAACTATTTCGCTGCTGCTCTCGAGTTTCTCCCTCGTCGTGCCTCCTTTCCATGCGGATCCGGGAGGCAACGTTCTTTTCAAGCCTCTGCTGAGCACTCCTTGTTTGGAAGCATGCGATCGTTGCATCTGCTGCTGAGACTGCTGCTGCTGTGGTACTTGCCAAGAGGCAGCGCCGGCATATCTCTAACCACAGGTGTAGGCAGTGAAAAGGATGACAACGATGTCGTTTTCTTTTACCCCCCATGAAGAGCGACATTGGAGACAGAAATAAAGAAAATATACTATAATACAAAGACCTTACGTCACAAGAATCGACAGAACCACCACCAAAACCACACGCAAACATCGGGCATACGTTAAAAACCACCGCCTAAGGGCACACGACACTGACCCCGCTCCCTCCACACTTCGTGGCGTACATGCTGCACTCCCTTGCGTATGGCTACCCGAGGAAAAACAATCCACGTACTTGGGAGAATTTAACAACACTGGAATGTATGTAGATCGAGCGTACAGCAGCCCTTACAGCACGACAAATACGACACAAGACGGACAAAAAACAACACGGGGACTCGCTCATCTCCTTCTTCCCCCCCCCCCCCCGACGCTTACCTTACGGTTTCGAGTCATTCGAACTGCCATCATTTCGTAAGACGAACCAACAACTACGGAAGGCAGAGAGAGCGAGTGCTACTTGAGGCTGGGCGCGCGCGAGCGGCAGCGACTACGGCGAGAGTTGTAACACCTTCGGTCGTGTCGGAAAAGCCTCAAAAGCAAAAACGGTAGACACACAGCAGGCGTCCTTTCCCAGCACCACACACGTAACCTCGCCGCACCAAAACAAGCACGCAACGCGACATGATTGAAACCTTCGTTGAAACCACTGCCACCACCGCGCGCACCCGCCCAACATTCCCAGAGGTAATCCCACCCACCCCCTGGCATGAGCGATTCTGCTATGATACTTCTCTAGTGCAGGGAGAGGGCCAGTGAAAATACTCCACCAAAGTATGAAATCACATGGTATTTCTTCCTCTCTCCTGGCCCTCTAGATCTCTTTCCCGTTCTCCAGCCCCTGCTAGTCACATTCCTACCCCTTCACAACACCAAAAAACGGTAGACAACCGTCCGAAACCACTCATTACTGGGGGCAGGGAGCGTCTGTGGGTGTTGATACCACAGCACTACCGTAGGGGTGGACAGCAGGGGTTTTGTGTCCTCCATGCAATGTATTGTATCACTTGTCTCTTTTCTCGATCTCCTTTTTGGACTCAAGATGCTGTCCGAATGGTTTCGGGGGGGGGCGAGGAGAGCCGGCCGGCCCCTCCTACGAGCGGTCGGCTTCACAAGAGCTCCAGCTTCGACTCTGTGTCGGCCAAGAGCTTCTCGATCTGTGTCTTCTGCGTGCTCAGAGATAAGAGCTCCTGTCTCATCATCTGCGCGTGCATCGAGCGGGAGGGTGATTGGGATGCGCATACTCGGGAGCGTCAAGACGGCCAGGCGCGCACAGAAGTAATTGTTAAACACACGGAGAACGAACAGCAACTGGGTGGTTGATATGCAACGGCAAACACATAAGCACAATGAAAACAAACACCAAACTGAAACAAATACGTTTTGGAGTCAACGTAACGTCAGCCGAAACAATATCCAAGATCACGTTCATCCTAATGATGTCATAGCTCGCGTTCCGAAAACATGACAAACCCGTGCCCTTTCCAATCAATATGCGCAAACACGTAAGAGCGCCGGTTGCCTTGACACAGGCAGATACCTCACGACCAGCTGGCAAGACCCGCGGGGAGAGGCTCAACAATCGTGCGAGTACTGTATCAAGCCAACGCGTCCCGCACACTAATCGTTTTATTATAAACGATAGGTACCACGATTCCATGTTGGAACACAGGCTACTGCCTCATCATTACGACGAGGCCGATGGATTTCTGTTGCCATCTCAGATGCAAGCACGCCGGTTGGGTTTTCATGCATTTTACGAAGTAAGCGGCACATAATTTGTGGTGGCCTCTGTAATATGAGGCTGCATAAAATAAGGCCGGTACAGCAGTACCCCTGATAAAAAGCGGTCGGCAATAATAATCGCGAACAGCGCCTGGCTCCCGGTGTGAGGCCGGCAAAACCCCTTGGCACTAGGCGGCCGATGGCAGGGACCGCTACTCTTTGCGGCAAACCTGGCCTACCACGCCCGTCGAAGCAGAGAGAGGCATACTGCTCTTAGAGGGTAGATACATCCACCACGAAACTCGAACTCGAAACGGTCGAGGCGACACAACACGACCGAAGGCCACAACAGAAACAACAACAACGACACCAACGACATCAACACGATTTCCGCCGATTGCGGAAGAAAGAAAGGCACAAATAACTAGAAGCATGAAGCAGGGGGGGGCGGGCGGGGGCGAGCTTTGCACCNGGGGGGGGGGGGGGGGGGGGGGGGGGGGGGGGGGGGGGGGGGGGGGGGGGGGGGGGGGGGGGGGGGGGGGGGGGGGGGGGGGGGGGGGGGGGGGGGGCGAGCTTTGCACCCACCTTTTTTCGTCTGATTTTTCCCAGCTGGTAGCTCCGCAGCTGGCGGAAGCAGAGCGCACCCTGCACAATCACACAGCAGCGTCCTTCGGTGGTCAACCGGGGGGAGCTCGGTGAAACAAACGACAAACACAGGAATCAATGACAAATACAGCAACCAGAGATCATCACCAAAAGAGGCAAACAAACAAAAACTCCTTGCAACATTTTCGATTCCCACTCAAGGTCTAGGTTTCTTTCTCGCTATTGGCCCACCCACCGATCAACCTTCTTCCGCCTGAACAGTTCGCTTCGTCTTCTGCGCGCGGAAAGGGTTGCTTCCTTTGCACACACTTCTTTCTCTTGTATTAAACGTTTAGTATCCCCTGCTCGTGTATACCTCCGTGTACGACGATGCAACGAGACTTGGAGAAAGGAAAAACAACAAAACAGCTGAGCGGGGCATGAACATCCTCACGCAGACCCGCCGGAAAAAAGTTCAATGAAGATCACTAAAAAAGGGGCCCGTACAGAGTGTCACCAACCGAAACAGACAACGTCGACGCCAGAATCCCGGCTGCCGCCCCCAACAAACTGGCGAGATTGCGGAGCCCAAACTCACCAACATCACGTACAGCACTCCCGTAGCGATGAGGATGAAACCCCCTATCCTTCTCCACAAGTCCAGCAGAATTCCGCCGTGCTCGAACGCCATGAGCAACGTACCCACGCTGACCCACGGTACGCAACAAACCGGTGTCGGGGTTAGAGGAGGACGGGGATGGGGTGGGGGGCGATCGCTGACGAATACCACATCATACATGCTCATGTTATCTGCTGTGTCAGCGTCGCCACGCGAAAATCAACGGCAACTCGCGAACTGTTCTTGACCACCACAGCAGTAGTTGAACTTGACAAAGAAGAAAAACAACTTTAGCGCGTCAAAAACACAACTGTTCGCAAGAAAAGTGACTGCTGCATTCCGTAACTGGTGGCTACGCGCACACACACAACCGCACTGAGACTGACGTCTCTTCATTGGTCGGCCGGTTAGCGCGGTCGATGCTAACAAGAAGTACACATGCACACACGACGAGGCTGCTATACATCGTTTCGTACACCCATGAACGTCGCGTAATCTGCAACCCACAGCAGGACCAACAACCAACGGGGAGAACAAGACGTACTACAGTTGTGCTCACAAAGAAATGAAGAATCCCTTGAGTATCCAAGACTCCAGGAAGGCACAGTATCTCAGCAGCAACACCACCTCCCGTTCCGCCAGAATTATCGACAGAGCCATCAGGATCCCAAAGCAGTGCAAGGTGGCCTCTGCGCCCTGTAAATCAACAGAAACAAAACGCCTTTGAAGTAGGCGTCAAACGTATCCTACCATCGTTATTTTTGACTGTCCACCGGCGCGCCGCGGAAAAAAAAACAAAAAAAAGGACAACAGAACCGGTGGCGTTTAACTGGCAAGCGCATGATGTGGACTGAGGAAGAAATACATGAGAGAGGGACTACGTGAAAAAGACAGCAGTATTTTAGGTGTCAGGGCGAGCTACCACAGCCGTAGTCAAATATCTCGATTTCCTGTGCGGATGGGTGGTTAAGTGTACGTGCATACCTTACACACGCAAAAAGTGCCTTATGCCTGCGTGCATGCGACCGTGTCTCTCCATGTACGTGAACAAGTTGAGGCCATCGACATCCAAGCTAGATAGTCGAACAGGGCACATGGGTGCTTCAAGTGTAATATGACAGTATATTCTGACACACGTTTTAGCATGAATGACAGCACATTAGAGCCACCTCGTCTTAAAGGAACTAACTAACCTTACTATTTAGGGCCAGTGCCGCACCCTATGATACTATGGTACATTTCCGGAGGTCTGCCTAGGTTCACTCCCGAGCAGAACATTGCTACGCTTTCTTCTTTTGTCGTATGCATATTCCTTTCCATCTCATACATCCTGCGTCCCACTGTGTACATATGTAGAGCGTCACATACAACATGGTACCATCACAAAGGATACATAGGTCTTTTCGCCACACACACACACGAAGCATGCAAGTCCCTGTTGGCTCCCACCGAACATTTTGAAACGGACTCAAGAGAGAGGGAGAGGGGGAGGGGAAACGCTTCGCTAGCACACGTCTTCGGCGCCCAGCCCACAGGCCAGCTTCTGTAGCGTCTCCCTGGCCACCAAGAGAGCAAACGCCTTCGGACGCACGCCCTTAAGACGAGGACGCCCCCAATGGCGGGCAGACTCCGGACCCCGGGCTACACGATACGCCTTTTTTTTTTTATTCGTTGTCGTCTCTCTCTCTTCGTGTTTACTTATCGCTCACCTCGATGCCGGCAACCAGCAGCAGTATCACGTCCAGAACCACAGCAAAGGTTGCTATGCCCCGAAAACACACACGAGAGGCACACAGACAGAAAAAAATACACGCACCGCATACGAAGGAGCAATGAACCGTGTCAGGCACGGAGGGACAAATCGATCATAGCGCAGAGAAAATTACTTGGTATGCATAGCAGTTTACAAGTTCTGGGTACCTCGCACGCAGCAATGCGCTGAAAATAGAAAGGAGGCCGAGGTGGAGAAAGGGGGAGGTTGGAGACAAAGAAGGGATAACCGACTCTCACGTCTAACCCCGCCTGACTGACACGGATTTGTTCGGGAGACGCGTGTTTCGTCCTCAACGCCCAACCAGTTTTCTACGTGCCACCAAAACAAAATATTGAACCAACAATAGGCCTGTCCTCCATCGGCCGTTTTGCTTGTATGACGGAGAATAAGAAGGTGGAATTACTTGAAATTAGTATAGAAATAAAGTTTGTGTATCTAAATCGAAAATAAAACGGCCGATGGAGGACAGGCCTAAACCAACACCTGTTTGCCGCGACGTTGAATCTGAAATTTTCCCACTGGCCACAAGCGACCACATGTTGATACATGAAAAAAACTAAAAACTTTCTCATCACGCAAGAGGTTTCAGAAGTCGTCCACGCCACCCCCTAGACACAAACGATCCGCAGGTAAAGAGGTGGGCTGGACTGGGAAGGCTTCGACGCTCCAAACGCTGTGATCAACATGTGGGGTACCACAGCAGGATGAGCACGTGATCGCACCCCTCCTACGATGGACCGACTCTTTGTAGGTCGAAAAACCGGTAGATATAGGCCTAACCAAAGCTCTCGACGATATCATTCCCAAAAAACACCATCTTCGGCGGTGGTGCCCTCTCGGCTTGCGGCGCAACAGAGCCGGCAGCCGGGACCCCTTCAAACACCAACAACGCTACCCACTGCGGCAAGCACCATGTACATCGAAGCCGTTCAAAAGGAACTCAAGGATGAATAACCTTGCAGAACATCTTCCAATACCTGGAGATATCTATGCGGAAACACACGAACCGCAAACGATCGCCTTTCGATGTACGCAAATACCGAGGCGTATTGTTCACGTCTTCCCCTACTATCCCTGACCCCCCCCCGTCCAAGGCTCTGCGGCCCGTCATAACGCAACGCACCCGCGGACATCCACGAGTACCTGCAAGAATGGTGGACCAGCTTAGCAAGTTACAAAGGCGGAGGAACGAGTTGCCCTTGGTGTCCTGCTTCGAGAGAGGGACGGTGTGCATCAACCTCTCATCGATCCCCTTCACCATTGCCCCCGCTCCGCCTCCAGATCGCTGCAGCGAGGCTCTGTTGGCGGTGGTCTGTATGCGTATGCAAACGTCCAAGCAGGTAGACACGAAAGGCCCGTGGGGAAACGCTATTTTAGGAGTGTCAACATAATCTCACAGAAAGACTACCCGCTCGAGATATAGTCTAACCATTGTCGAACGGGATGTGCTGAAGTCTTTCCAGTGAGTGAAGATAAACCAGCTGGAAACTGGGCTTACTCTCTTATTTTGAGTTTTCAAAGTTGACCCGCTACAGTATTCATACATGTGCGGAGGAATACTTCAAAGAAGGTGGTGGAAGAACACACACCATTAGAAATGGAAACGCAAACACACACCGGAACAAGGGCATTTTGATAATAGCAATAAGGCTGTTGTCTATGCATTCTTGCTGAGTAACCATGTCGGCATTTATTTAGAGGCGCAAGTGCACGGTGTGAGCCATTCGGGGTGGCACAAAGTTGCCGCGCCGTACAGCCCTGAATCGAGAAGCGCAGTCACCCTTTTGTGCAGTCTGCAGTGCTCGGATACCCACAAGAGACATGCGTCTGCATGAGGGCGTCGTCTACAGGTCCGCCATTTTGCGGCACAAGGCACCCAATATCACCACAATCGATAGTCTAAGCAGTCCACGAGCGGAGGGTGCAACACCTACACCAGGAACTGCTGTTAACAATGAAGGTTAGGTTGCCTTCGATGAAACGATGATTCAGAGGACAAGGAAAGCGTCATGATCCACCCACTGCCGATCGGTTTCGCAGTTTGTCGGACGTCGAGGGGGAAATTTCATTGCAAAATTAGCTAGAAGGACGACAAGCGTCTTCCCATACAGCAGTATCGCTGTACCCACACTACTATCAGGAATCATGTCGCGCGAGAGAGTGTTGGCAGTTGGCAAGTAGGACGGGTCGAGAACAATGGCAACGGCAACACACATCGAGATATTTCATAGTGTAGTCCCACGTTCTACGGACCATCAGAGGGTGGCCAATGGATTCGTTGCTTCTCTCACCTCCCGGAACATGACGCGCGAGAGCCTTGACTGCCACCGCGAGACCAGCTTCTGAGCTACCAACACGGCACGAGGGCATCCGGTGAGCTCACGGTGCCCCCCCCCCCCAAAGGCAGCATGCATAAATGCAACTCGCGTATCCCCTTCGTCAATAACCTGGAGTGTGCACACAGACCAGCAGGCCAAGCTGCAGCCTTCGCTGGGGGTCAAGCGAAAGACAAAGGAGACGCACAATTTCAAAGCACGCACGTCTGGCACCTTGTCCTTCCACGCCTGGACCCCAAAACCTGCTCGAACGACACCTTGCTGCCAAGGACAGCCGCAGCCTGCACGCACCAGAACGCGACCTCTACTCTCAGTAAGACCAAGACAAAATTGAACATGTCTCAACACGGCGGAGGCGGCAAGGGTGGTGGGGGTGGCCGCAATGGCGGCGGGGGTGAATACCTCCCTGACCGCTCGCCATTGCTGGCAGCAACGAGACACCACTCTTCCCCGCACATGCAAAAGCAGGCCGTCGACGAGGCAAGACGCGCTGCCGGCAGCGGCGGCGGCGGCAGCGGCAGCGGCTTCGGGCAGCACCAGCATCAACTACATCAACACCAGCAACAGCAGCAGCAACACCCTCCGCCAGACATTCGCGGGATCGTCCCCTCGCGCTCGGAGGGGGGGGGTAGCAGCAGCAGCAGCCGGGGAGGAGGAGGAGGAGGGGGAGGGGGAGGAGGAGGACGCACCACTGCCGCCGGCAGGCCGCCACCGCTCGCAGACAACCCCGGCCGTGCCACCGGCAGCAGCGGCGGCGGCCGTGGAACAGACTTGTCTCAGATGCCGTCGAGCCCAGAACACAACTTGGGTCTCAAGGCGCACGCCGCGGAGTTCGTGCCGGGCGGAGCCGCGGCGGCGGCGGCAGCGGCAGCATCAGGAGGGGGAAGAGCACCGCCCAGCAAGGCCAGCAAGAAGGGCGGGCGGTCCGGCGCAGAGGCGAAGGCCGCGGACTCCTCCGACCTCACCGCATTCGCCCAAGAGTTCGTACCCGGAGGCGGCGGCGGCGGTACCAGCAGCGGAGATGCTGCTGGTCCGGCAGCAGCGGCGGCGGTGGCGACGGGGGGGACGGGGCCGGAAAAGATGGTCCAGGTGGTGCGCGGAGGCACCATCTACTTCGTGCCGGAGAGCGAGGCGCTGGCGACGGACGAGCTCGTCGGGCCGGAAGCGTACGGCCCGCAGGAGGAAGGGTTCCTGTGGGCCGAAGGGTCGGCGGCGCTCGCCGCGCCGCAGAGACGCACCATGCACAGGTATTCGCACATCAGCCTTGAGGACACCATGGCTGCCGTAGGCTGATCTCTCGCTTGCTCCGGGGGCGTTGAAGACCGTCCGTTGTGCGTGCGTGGTGGTTCATGATTAGTTGGTGTGTCCGAGAGGGGGAAGCGACACGGGCCGGCGGATGGCCAACAGTAGTAGAAGAGCCCTCAGAGGTCAACTCATGCTTCTGCATTATGACCGAGTACCGATCCGCCATTATGTATGTTCAGGATTGGGTGGGGAGACTGTCGAAGCTACTATCTCACCTTGCTCTCTCTCCTCTCTCTCTGTCGGGGTAGGATTCACTTCGGTAGAGAGAAGGAGTGGCCTCTCTCCCTCTCTCCCTCTCTGGTTGCTTCCCAACTGCACGTATTTTCTCTTGGAGCAAATTGCCAAGGATAACCTTTCATCGTGTCGCCCTACTGACGCCTCTAGCACCCCGCGCCGTGTTCCAACTTCGCAGCACGGCCGTCCCGGAGCAGCTGTGGGCAGAGTTCCAGAACCACTCCCTCAGCGTCCTCCGACAGCTTCCCCCCGACGACGAGCGGCTCAAGGAGATCCCGCCGCAGTTCTACGCCGCCTTCCCGTTGGACGACGCCTCCAAGACTCGAGGCACCGCCGGGTCTTTCGGCTACCCCAGCGAGACTTACAAGGTGTGAACGAACGAAACCTCTCCTCGAGCTTTGGGTGTGATGTTGTCCCGTTTCGTCTATCTACTACGCGCGTGTGCAAGGGCAACCAACTCACGAGGAGATGCAGCGACAAAATAGGGTGTTTTTGATATTCGGTGTCCCTCGGAAGCACAAGGCGAACGCGCGACTTGGCGCCAGGCAAGCGGTTCCGTTCCGTTCGTAGGTGCACGTGGTTACCCTGCCCGTCCGTGGCAAGCACCTGTGTTGGGGACATTTGCAGAAAAGATCCCGTTGTCTGAATGACCGGTCGGCGTCGTGGTTTTCGGCGAAACGTCTGCCTTTCTGTTGAGGAGGATTAAAACAGCGCACACCTCAAACAGCACAGCACAGCACAACGCAGCAGTGTCACGCCCACGCCTGTTGACGAGCAAGCACCTGCGAAGCTTCTACAACACCGCACGAGCTCCTGACACCTTGCGTCTTGGTCTTCCGGCCAGCCTGCGTTGTGCATGCAGGATGCCGCTTGCTCAGCTTCTCTTGCAACCGTGGGTGATTGGCTCGGCCGGCCTGATGGCGTCACCTTTCGCCGATGCGCTCCAAGAGAGTACGGCTGCTTGGCTCTCTGTTTCTTGTTGTTGTTTTTGTTCGTGTGTCTGTGGGTGGTGGTGAACCGCTTGTCTGTCTGTTGCCTTGGTGTCCTCGTCGCTTTCGCAGGTCATCCAGCACCACAACGGGCAGGCCTTTGCCTTACGCCGCTTCGACACCGCGCGCACGACGGCGAAGATCGTGGCCATGGGGACGGAGATTTGGCTCTCCATGCCGGAGCATCCGGCCATCACCCGCCCTCGAGAGGTGGGGAAGACAGAGACAAGAACCGCTTGTGGCGGGCTGCCGGTGGTGCTGTTCGCTTGTTGTGATGTGATGGTGATGATCATGATGCGTGAAGCATTTGCATCGGCGTGGACGGGTATCACGTTCCGCCCCGAGGGGCCTGTAGTGCCTTCCTTAGTTCCTTTCTTTCCTGAACAGCCCCCCCCCCCCGCGCGCTAACGTGGTGGTACACAGTACCCACGCACACTCTAGTATAACCTACTCCGCTGTGCCCCTGTCAGGGGAACCCGCGGGCTACCTAGAAAGCATGTCTACAATATAGATAGTCATGCTCCCATTGCTCAGCCGGCGTAGCGCGGTCGACGCGTGTTAGAGAAATGCATGCACACCTACCTCTAAGGACAAACCGACCCCCCCCCTCCGCGCCACACCCGCGCTATCGCCTCGTTTCTCTCCCTTCCTTGCATCTACAACACTCGCCCCGCCCTGACGCCCACCCGCAAAGAAGCATCTTCCTATTTTCTCTCAGCCCCCCCCCCCCCCCCCCC